>LJIJ01000631.1:0-88967 GCA_001718145.1 Orchesella cincta | reverse complement strand
AACTGGAAATTCCATCTGATCATCATTTGCGTTTGCAGTAAATTTTTAGGAAAAAAAATGAGCGCACAAACTTGCAATAAATACCTTGCCCGCTGAAGATATAGTGTAGTAAATCACTTTTTTATGATTATAAATCTTCATTATTCAGTTTTATCCATCCAGTAATGAGGATGGTGCTGATGATGGTGATGCGATAAAAGTAATGCATCGGTAGCGTTACCTGACACTGCACTTCTGCCGCTTGAGTCACGTAATACAATATTTTCCATCGTCTTCACGCTGTCCACTACTCAAAAGCAACATTCTAAAAAGCGTCACTTGACAGCTTGTTTGTTACACTTCATAACAAGCTATAAACGAAAATACAGTGCTCCTCTTCAATAGAAGCCAAGGCAAAAAAGGAAACAAAAAGACTAATGATCTTCTTACTAACCTAAAGTACAGCTACACCAACTTCAAACATTCGCATTCATGCAAACCTTTCCAATATAAAAGTCTTCACTTGAGTTGATCTTGGTAATAAACAAAACATAAACATTGTCCATTTTGGCTACTGCTACATACTTACTCCATTATCATCATCTTTTTGGGAAGTGAAGAGGATCTTGATAGTTGAGTGGATGAATTCAAAGAAAGTAAAAAAAACAATGTTTTTGTTATTGTATCAGTTTTATATTGTTGGTTTGGCAGCATTGTTACAAGATACAGGCAAGGTGGTATTGAATTTCACTCACATTAATCAGTCAAAATAAAAAGGGATATTAGCTCTTGTAATGTGTCTTGTATTCACTGCTTGTACTTGTGTATACATGAACAACCTTATGCTTTGATTGATTCCCCACTCCTGAGCTTAATAAGGAGTAGTAGTAGGAGATGAAATGAAGCTTGATTTGATGTTGATCGACATTTAACTGCTTTTTTCGCACATGATTCTTCCTTTCATGTTGTTTTATTGTTATGCATTATGAATTCAAATAAATTCAATTACACATAGCTCAGGCTTGGTTGTAGAGTGATGAGGCAGACATGTCTCCACTTAATTGTAGGAGAAATACCTCACATAAATATTATTACTTGCTACTACTTACTTACTCCTCAAGAAGAAGATGATGATGAAGAAGGGAGAGGAGCAAAAAACTAAAGGTGATGATGATCATGAGGTGAGGACTGAAGAGTTGCGTAACCTTCGATGCCATGGTCAGGTGGTTTGGGTCGGTGGAGTTGCACGTTTGCTTTGCTCTTCAGATGCAGTTTTCAGGTGCAATGCAATGTTTTTACAACCCTGTCTTCATTATCTTTGCATTTTTGTCATTAGCCAAAAATATGATGTGAAGACAGGGTTGCAAAGTTTGTAGAGATTTATAACTTAATTTTTATTTTTTATCCGACGAAGACGAGCTAACTTACTATTATGTATATTATTTGTCATTGCACTTAATTGTGAATTGTGACACTGATTTTATGGCGTGTGACTTGTTTTTCGGAATGTTTTCAACAACTTTTTAAAAAGTCGTTTTGCAAATGTCATGATGATATTTATTAACTATTTTAAATGGCAAGGTTGGATGTCATAACATGTAGAACTAAAAAGTGGCTTGCTAAGTACATATAGTTCTTGTAATCAAGAAAGCATTCATTTCCGTGCTTGAATTATTAGCTACTAATAACCAAGTCATGATCTAAACCGAACATCTTTTCCACGTTGTTTGAATCCAAATGGTTTGTAATGGAGTTCCCAAATATCCATTGCCTGTATCATACTTCTATTTAATGAATATTCAAAATGGTTGCTAGACTCCTCCAAATCGATTAATTAGTCGATTGCCCAGCAATTTCATGTTGGATTGGAGGACATTAAAAAATTGCATCTTCAATGAAAGTCAGCACTACCATCAGATCACGTTACCACACAAGAGCGCACATGCCAGGTCGTGAAATCGAGCTCAGAATACAAATGAAGGGGATGAAAATGACGTCGAGTAATAGACGAAGAAGTACTCTTTTTTAAACATGCTGATAATATTATTGTAATCGAATCATTAGTAAACATACCTGTGGGCACTCACAAAGGCAACTAGTCTACAAATCAAATATTTGGGAGATGATGGTAATGGAATGGCTTTAGTGACGGCATTGAGCATCTATCTACTAAATGATCTATTTTTTCTAGCCACTTCTCTCTAGTGCTGACTTACTTTAGCAGGTCAACTTGAAATGAGATGCGTCGTCATAATCACTTAAAAGCGATACGTATACTCAGCAGTGGTCCTTTTGTCCCCCTGTCAAAATGACACTTGTCCCCTATCATTAGCTCAGTTGGCTTTGCTACTTGATTACAAATTCTCGTGCAAAATGATTTTACAACTTGAAATGATATAGTTTTTTGTTAGGTAAATATAATAATATGCAGTAAAACAAATGTAAGTAGGATCATCATAATAAAGAGTCAATATGGCTAATTGCCAGGCAGGTTTTCAGTACAAACATAATATGCAGCTACTGCTTGCTACTCTATGAAAGTAGTAGTGAGGGAGAAAAAATGTTGATGCTTAAATGTTTTTATGTCACACGTAATCATCACAGTGATTTACTAGTAGTAGTTTTTTTGAGTGATGATGATGGTGAGAAGGGTAGCGGAGCAAAGTGGTCATGCAAATTGCAAAAAGTCGTCTCAGACTCCAGACTAGATAAATATTATGCAGCAGCAACATGTGCCAATCCTTTGCATGGTCACTCATAAAAACCTTGTCGTTATGATGAATAGCATAAAATGCCTATGGAAACCTTAGATGCAGGCTAAAGTTTACATCCAAAAAATTGTATGATAATAACACCAATGATTATCTCACAACTGCCGGTGAAATATTGTAATGTGGATGCTCACATGTTCCGACAATTTTTTTGGTTGAATTCTGAGAAAATGAAAACGTTTGTAGTTTTGTTCACGCTTCTGTAACTACATTGAGCTGCTACTACTGGACAAGTTGGAAATGGGAAGATAAGATGCAGCAGTACTTAACAAAATCTTGAAAGACTTGCAATTTAAGAAAATGCTTTTTATTTCCCTTTGTTTCAACTGGAATCCGCACGAATGCAAACATCCCATAAATAAAAAAAGAGAAAGAATTACCGTCATTATGTCCTTTTACAAACAACTGGAATAAATTTTATAGGGTTGTAAATTACTTTATTGATTATTATGTTTCTCCCTCTTTCTCGTTTGCTTCAAGAGCAATAGTTTTTCCTGTCCCAAAAAAACTCCCCGCCAGTTAAAAAAGATTGGTATCGTATCTTCTCCCAAGTTTCAAAACGGTAGGTATAAAACTTGAATATTTTTTTCTGCAAGGAAAGGAACTGCATGGATATACGTCAGTTTTGTGGCATCCTCATTGTTATTCCCACTTTTGTTTTCTAATCATCACTATCACCATCATCATCATCAATAACTACATCGTTCCATGGATGATGGTGATTGTGATTGTCTCCTAAAGTCGTGAAATAGCTTAGTGCCACACCGTACTCCATAAAACAAGATTTTTTCCTATGACTCCCTTTCGATTTCTTCTATCTCCGTAACAATCTCTCGTTTAGGAAGTTTAAAGCCGTAAAGTTACATGTTTGCAGATTTTTATGTAGATTATACCCCTCATGTATTAATATTAATCCTCCTTGACCAGCCTTTTACAAAGATTCCGTGTGTATGTGTACTTAAAAACTAACCATGCTTATACCAGTTTACTGTGAGACGGTCAAATAATTGCTTCCTTCTGATCACCTAATCAGTGAATAAACATTGTCTACCCAATCCCGTCTTTTCTCTTGTAAAAATGGAAAAGGAAAAAATGAATTAGGAACAAAGGAATTTAATTATCACAGGTTGAGGTTGAGATATGCCATAACCCTTTTAGAAATACTTTGAAACATAATAGTATCTGATTGGGAGAGATGACAATGACCATCGAATGACTTTTATGAGAACATTACAGGTGAGCATCGTACACTTGGTTGGTTGGACTCGTTCACATTTACAACTAAACTGCGACTACCGCAACGTGTTTTTTACTCGTTATCGCGGCTCTATTGAGAAATTAAGGTAATGGCTGGACAAAAAACAAATATATACACTCATGTGCATTTATTTAATCATTTTGCATCATCTCAAGACAAAATTGATGTTGTATAAAGTGTTGCTGTCTATACCCATAACATTCAAATGTACTCGTTTACCTATTGTTTTGATTTGAGTTGCCAAATGATTACTCAAATTTCTGGTTTTTTCACTACCACTGTCGCACGGAGAAGCACATTTGAAGCAATAATAAACCAGCACCCCATCAATACACGAGTATCCATGATGAGGAATGAAAAAAAGAAAGCAAATAAATCGAAGGACAATGACTGAATTAAGGATAATACATGCGCTTCTTTGTAGAAAGATCGGTAGTATTTTTTTGTGACTCGGACAAAAAACTGAACTTGACTTGGCCATTTCTTCTTTTTGCATGGAAAGTGCATTAAACCTTATTGCAGAAGCTGGTGCAGAATCAGGAGGTAGTTGAAAATCCGATGATTTTTTTTGTTGCAAAAATATTGGTTGTTAAATGAGTCATGACGGGTGTAAATAGATCGTCAAAAGCACGCTGATTATGTGAGGATTATGTCATCATTATAACATTTTCCTCCATATCATTAGATAAACGTTTTTCCGTCAAACAGATAAAAATATGCGGTGGTAAAGACATAAAAATGAAGATTCTAAATGTTGACGAGGATATTGTTTCTTTGAATTGAGGAATGTTTGCATTGTTATTTTTTAATATCATATCATATATTGTCGGACGATAAATTATCATAAATTGCAAGCACTACGTAGTAGATCCATTATTCAAAATGCACCTCTTGGAATGTCCATCATCCATATCCATTGGACTGTGGATAATTTGTATTTTTCTGAAAAAAGAAACATTATTTTATGACTGGCTCATCTTGCTTTTAAACTGGGAACGGAGCCTCTTACTTTTTCTCGTAAAAACGCATATTATATTTAAAGATGCACATTATGTTTTGTAGGTAACAAGAGTTCAAAGCAATCAAATAGTTTGTTAAAATGTTTGCATGCCTCTAGTTGTTTACCATTGTCAAAGTATTTGGTTACATGGAATGGAAGCAGATGCATGGTATGGGGCAGTTGGCAGTAATGAACAATGTCATTTATTTTAAATTCTATAAAAATGGGATCGTGTGTCGTCGTCCTTCTCGACGTCATTTTGCAACACGAGAATACCACATGATACCTAGCTTGAGATTAGCCCTGGTGAAAAATAATAGCAGATTTATACTTTGTGATTCATAACTGGAGATGCGCCTAAAATCTTAAATGTGGGAAAATAATTTCACCTTTCTAGTTGTTTCCAGATCAATGACACGTTTATATAAACATTCGACAAGCTGTCAAGCAATTTAGTTTTGTCATCTTTTTAAAACGTGACAGCTCTAACTAAACCTGTGAATTGAAATTTGATAGTATTGCAACGAAACCGAGAGGCTGTATAGAAAAAATCTTGACTATGTCTTCTATTAAAGGGCGAAGTACAATTGATTAATTAGCCTTGAGCAGACTGCAATCCGTAGGTGTTAATGAACGTCAGGTTTTTCCTTTCCACAATTCCACATTCTTTCCCCGTTGGAAATCTGTCAGAGGCTATGCTGTTTTTAAATTATGACCTTGTCTTTCTGTCTTTGTGGTGGTCATAACTACCAACTACTGAGTCTGTGGTCCACAAGTATATCTAGGAGAAAATATTGCAAATCAACATTTACATCATAAATATGAATTAGCGGGGACGGTAGACGGATTTTTAATTTTAAATAGCCAACCTATCACATATTCCGCACACGATTTTGTTTAAAGCGGTGCTTAAAATCCACTTGACACCGTACTTGTCCACTCATATTTAATTCGGCATTTGGTATAGAATAAAAAGTTGAATTTTCATAGTGCCCTTCTCTTTACGAAATCTGTTACCCGTTTCGTGAATCCAACATTTCATTTCAACAAGGCAAGGGTGAAAGCTCAAGGTCAAATTGGTTGCGTATTTTATCCTGCTGCTACTAGCTGGGAATGCTAAGCAAATAGTAGCTACAATTAAACGTGCTTTGTTTTTACATAAAACATGCAATTCATTTAGCTCCCCACAAAAAGCCAAATCCCAGCATCCTTTTATTTTTTGAGAGTGGTCAACCTGTATTTTGTGTTGTTATCTCTTAACGCATCTATGCAAATGAAGTGCAAGTCGGTTAGCAGCTTTTTTTTTGCAATGCGTTTTTGTAGATTTTGATTGTATTAACCATTGGCAAGTACATCTCGTATCGTATTACTAGATATTTTTCTAGCATCTTGTGATGCAACGACCTGAATATGAATATCATTAATATTACAGCACCAGCAAAATAGTAGTTGTATAACATTCAGTTTCTCGCAGTAGTAATCGAAAGCCAACGCACAATTAATTTGCAAACTCACTTGTTTATGCAACAAATCAACATTTTTAACATATTTGGCTAATATAAAAAAGACATTTTTGAACCTTCTGCAAAACTGTTTAGTTGTATGCAGCTGTATGCACTCTCACTTGGAAAAGAAACATTCATTATAATAATCATGCTAATTCAACAATTATATAATAATACTCAAACCATTACAGAAATGCATTGTATTAGCATCATCATACATACCATGTGATTCAATTCCCATTACAATGGGTACACCATGTAATCATTATTATTCACGCGAGCTTTAATGCAGAAATGGGAGAATCCTCATTTGAAATGTATGACAAACTCCCGAGTTTTCGTGTCAACGGAACGAACAGTTTTTATACAAAAAGTGTCCATCTTTCTCCTTCGTACTAACGGATAATTTTAATGGTAACCTGGGTACAAAAGAAGAAAAAAGTATTGTTCGCATGCCAACAATTTTGGTGGTGGGGTGACAAAAAAATAACTCGAAGGAATGAGGAAGCACCTATTAGATTTTCATCAGGGTATCATATAAAAACCACTACCATGTCATGAATATTTATTTTGGGGATTTCACGCTACACTTTAAGGTACATTTAATTTCATCGAATTAACTCACAATGAGTTGGGCTTGCTCTTGTTTATTGAATTTGAGGGTGAATATAATATGATGATTGGTGTTTAATATGCTCAACATTTTGCCAAACAGCGTGATCATAATCATTATTCATGCACAATGGCTATCAATACACATACGTATAAGCCTTCTGGATCCGCATAGATCCGCCCGCTCCTCGAGCGTAAATTTGTTACGGAGTCAACTTACTATAGGTACTTAACAAGTTGCTCGAGACAAAGCACTTTTATACAAAAACAGTTTAGGTAGGACATCAATCAAAAAAGAGGAAAATGTTTACCACGAACTCTTGCATATTTATGTGTATAAATATATTTCCCCCCAAATCTATTATGACTGTAACGTGCAAGCAAGTGAAATAGAATCCTGTTATTAGTACGACGTCTTTATGACCAATAAAATTGTTCATGTGATATGATCGAGTTATAAATATGGATAGTCATATAATGTATAACATAACGTGCACTAAAGTTTGAAGAGTTTTAAGATGCAGAAAAAAATTAAATAATTACTTCAAGAATGATGGAGAACAAGTCAGAAAAAGATGCAGTTTTCCATAACCATTTTTTAACTGACTACTGCTCTTTGGATTGTTGTTGATGACGATAATGGGGATGATGCGCTGCACCTATTTTTGTAAATCTTTTCCACATAAAATTGTTCAGTGCCCCTAGTCTACCCTGTCTATCAACATATGGTGTTTAAATGGCAGCAGTTAAGAATCATGAGGATGCACCAGAAGTGAGATACAACATGTTCTGCGTGCACAACTAAAAGGGTAGCAGAATGATAAAATTTAAATAAATTAATCCACATTCATTGGATCAGGATACTGATCGAGAAGCAATACTCGACTTGCTCGTACGCTCAAGTGGTGTCTTCACTCTTGAGATGAAATGCGATGAAATTTTCAAAATTACATTATCGTTTTCATTACTCTGCTACCACCTTGCTAATACTTCTTTGAAAGCTTGATTAGTTTTGATGAGCACCGAACCGGATTGTAAACAGTGTGGTGTTCCGCATTATTATATCATCTTCATGATAAAGTAATAATCTCATTGCAAAACCAGTGCTCAAAAGAAAACTTGCGTGATCTTGATTGAACGTCAATATTACTCTGTTTTTAATATTAAAAACTGTTACAATTTTTCGGATCAATATTTTCTCGATTATGGATGCGGAATAATGCAAATTTGATTTGACCCATGCCATGCCATGTCATCATAAAGGCGTCATGTTGTGAACGTGAATTGGTAGAAACGGAACATTTCATACCAAACTTCAATCCGAGTCAAGTTAAGTTAAACTATATAATAGTTGTGAGAAGAAGGTCCTTCTTGATAGCTCACATACAAAAATCTCGAGCACGCACACACTTGAACTGGTTGGGTTTCGTTGGACTTAGCCTGAATGTTTTGGGAAAAGTTGGTTTTTATATTCCCTCTACCCAAATCAGTCGAGTAAGTTATAATTTCCCCTTGAGTAAGTAAGGTGAAAACACTAGCAAGCATCACGGAAATAATTACAACAGGTTCCCTTTCTTCCTCTTTGTGTGCCTACTTAGCAATGAAATGAAGAGGTCTGAATTTAACACTTACATTCTCACACCGGACGTGTTCATAACAGCCCTCAAGGTGGTTATCATATGAAGAAGGATTACTAAGAATTATGATGATATATCATGGATCCTCTTCTCGTTATGGCTACTTAAAATCGAAACTATTATATAGATTCAAGGTGGATTTGCATACATTTCATCCTCACAATGATTCTTGTTGCATTTTTGACAGGTTAAAATTGAAATTATGTCCAACACTCAATGGAGATTTCATGTGCTCATTCATTTTCATGGGGACCCCAAGAGGAATTTAGAATATTGAGTTGTTCAAACGTCAGAGTAGTTAAGATGTATCAAGTTCAAATTGCCGAATGATTATCATCATCATCATTCAGAGATTATCACAGTGTCTTCCATTTCCATCAAACTTCTCGTTTTCGCTCATAGCCTGGAGTGTTACCTTGTGAAGAGGATGATGATTCAATCAGAAAGAATGATGATTTGATGATGTCATCAAGCTCCCTCTTATCAGATCAAGATCATCAATGAACGAACTGACTTGATTTAATATGAAAAACAAAAGTAAAACAATCCATTTTATCTCTCGTCTCGTCAGTTTCAAGCCGAGCTCATGTCTGCCCTCGAAGCAAGTGCGCAAGCATGCAAAACGCATTGCACAAAAATTTCATTCTCAAATTCCAAAGAAAGGGAAAAAACATGAGGAGCTGAAGCAGCATTGAACTTGTCTAATGATTTCATACAGTGTGTATGATTAATGTGGCAGTAATATCCTCTGATGATCACTTTGATAAGAGCGAGGTGAGGAGAATTTATCTTAATTACGACATCACCCAAACTCCGATAAAACATTTTTATTTAGCCCTCCAACTCCAACCCCTGTGCGCGTATGCGTGTAGCCGTTTCTCCAATGATTTTGTTTTCGATTTTACAAGATAGCACAGAGCTTCAATAAATGCATGATCTTCAGTCATAACTATTTTTACTGGCTTCATGATCAAATGATGAATTCACACTTTTCCCCTCACTTGCTGAAAATCATTTTATTCCTTTTGGCTAGCCAAAAAACTAGGAATTTATGGATATCCTTAAAGGGTATCATGAAAACGCGGAAAATGTAATATTATGTAATCAAAATCAAGCTACATTTTATAGCTTAGTGCAGCGAAGCAAACATTTATAAAAATTATTGGTGATGTGATAATGGTCATGATGAGTGAGAGTTTTTAAAAGCTAGAAAATTGTTTGCTCTACACTACAACCATCCTGGTTTGACCAACAGTAACACCAAACTAACCACCAAAGAGGGTTATCTTTTCGCATTATTGCATTTATTTTTTATCTACGCTTTAAAAAAACTATTCTACTTCCACCACCAAGAAGACTACTACTACTTTTCTTAAGACATTTTGCATTTATTGTTTTCGTCTTCTACCTAGACAAGGTCGTTGACTTAGTGGCGACAGGAACTGGGATTATATAGAGTCATCATCATTCATGATAGATTCCGTTCAATGTACAAGTAATAGGATCAGAAAATACGGGATATACCTACTACGCTTATATCAGTAAAAAATCAACGTACTTGGCATTATATTTTTTTCGAGGGAACGAGAAATGTACCTAACATAACATGCATCATCTTCTCTCATTTCTTATGGCCTTGCCGCTGGATAGGCCAATTTTCTCAGTTAGCTGGCGTTTCACTTGCTTTCTTACTGTTAGTACATATACACAACCATTGTCAGTCCACTTTTTTTGTTCATTCGTACCATCAGGGTTGCTGTGAGTTGAAAAGACGATGCAATGCATTAGACAAATGTATGCAATTATATTTTCTAGCTTATGTTCAGAGGCTTTTTAATGATGACCAAACAACTAATGCAACATCATGTTCCTATTAGTTCAGGCTTCTCTTTATTTTCATAACCGCTTCTCATTTTTCTTCTTCCTTTGTTGGTGGACTGCGTAACTGCTGCGTTACGCAGTTTTGAAAAAGTGTTCAAGAAATTCCTCCCTGTCAGTGAACCGACTCAACACGCCGGGCATGATTAATGCGGTCCACATTTCCTTATTGCTGGATGGGAAACGTTACTGTTTTATTTTCACAATGATGATGATTGGGATTGTGATTAGCAGATAGGTACAGCAGCTACACTACTCATATACCTAAAGCTTTCACAACCAAAAACTCAGGGACAATATGTTCCTTTATCATCTAAGCTGATTTTAAAGCGTAGAAACCGTTCTATGAGCTGTCAACTTATTTCGAGATGGGCAAAGAAAAGTAAAATTGTCTGTTACCCAACACACTCCCTGCAAAATAATTTATTGCCATTGTGTAAATGCTGTAAAGAGATCAAAGCCCTGGATACAAATGAATTGGGAGCTGGTGTGTAGATCCATCCCTACATACTTATTATTTATAGTCATGTACATTAATAACAACAATAGCATTTTTGCAATGATGCGAACAAAACATATTTCAAGCTCAAGGTTGCTGAAGGTTGACTTGACTTGAGGCAAAATACTCACGGACGGGAACAACAACACTGCTTTTTATCCTCAACCCGTGATGAAGCGAGTAGTTGAATGCTTTTCTGGTTCATTTACTCTCGATGCAATGAAAAAGTGAAGGGTTGAATTTAAGGATGTTGGATGTTACAAAAAACCACTTGAGCTACCTCTAAATACTTTTATACGGGGGATGGAATGTTTTAAAACTTTTAATCTAAAATGCTTTGAAAGAAAATGGAAGCTTGAATAACACATGGGAGTAAAGTTTTACCTACTACTCACTTACTTCAGTTGTTGAAAATTGCAGAGTATTTATTTACCGCATGGCTAGTTCCTAGTTGAAGTAAGTAAATGTATAACCAACTCAAAAAAGAGGCACAATGGAAAGAGAAGAAATAATGAAAACCATTAGCAGCCACTAATGTCTACTGGCCGCACAAGCAGCATACGGCTATGACATAAGAGAATATTGCATGGCGAAGTGAGGATTATAAATGCGGTTGGTTTAAACCATTATGCAATGGACATAATAATGGTAAATAGCAAATTGATTGTGGAGTGTGTTGTGACTTGAGCCCCAACAGAAATAATTTGTTGTTGCACATCCTTCCATAATTTTCAAGTTCCGTAGCCCAAGCCGGTGTTCTTATGCAAATTTTTTCTCCCATGTTCTCATGCAACAAACCTGCATACTTATTATGTATTTAGGTACATACCTTCCTTCTGTTTTGTCTATCCATCATTTTGTCACATGCGTTGAAATATCTCAAAAATACCATTGGGAACATTGGAGTCAGAAAAATGATATGATGCATGAACACTTTTTTCCGTAAAATTTCATCATACCCAAATTAAATTTTCTGTGTAGTCAACATGAACATCTGCAGCTAAGAATAAGTTAGCATTCAGTGGTCACACTTTTTTGTATGATTTTGCATGTAAACTCAACATTTGTTTTAAATAATGAAACCCTCAAACAAAAATTGTCATCGCCATGTGTCTTACCAATTTGTTACCAAAGATGAGATGATGTTGATGATAATGATGATTTGAGCGAGTGAGCATCCAATTCAAAGAGTTTTTTTATGACAGAGTTGGAAGTTTAGCTTTGCATGCATTTGAAACTGAAATGGGATTGTGAATTGTAATAAAAAAGGGTTTCAAATTGTATTTGTGTAGGCAGACGGCAGGCAAGAGCACACAAAAGCACTCTCATGTTTGCCCATTGTTTGTTACCTTAGTCAAGAGAACTCTCAACTTCACACTCAAGGTCATTTCTGTGTATCTTCCTTCTGACTGAGTGAGTGAGGAGAAGAAGAGTCATTCATAAAATACAATTTTACTATTTACCTTTCCACCCAGTCTGTTTTGATATGTTGACTCTGAAACTTTGATGCCTCTGTGTCTGCCCCATGCGCTTGGTAATGTATTACACCCTTTCGTATTATCTTTTGTTACTTTTTAAAATGGGCACTTGAAAGAAAAGCCCACGATATGAGATGACAAGCTAAGCTGCTCATTTATTGCCACAGGATGGAGAAGCGCGTGTCTTATTTGCTAATACACACAACAAAATCCTTTATGTAAAGTTTTTGCATAAAGCTACCGTAATCATAATAATATGCAAAGTTGAGACGCTACACCTGTAATATACCCGGATATTATCGTAAAAGATATGTGAGGATTGGGTGCTAGCACAGAACGTACCTATGGATATAGATGGTTAAAAATCACCTTAATTCTTTCAACCGGAAGCTTGTCATGGTCACTGAAGTAAATAAGGTAGGTAGGGATGAAATATGTATTTTTAGCAATGCAACCATCCCCACAACTTTTATAAGTCTCCTCAAAGAAAAATAAAGCCTTTTTGCTGCCATTTCATCCATTTTCTTTTCAAGGTAGAAAAATTCTCAGTAGTCAAATCAGTTGTTTTTAAATGACACTGCAAAACCAAATTGTGAGTATTGAAGCTACGTGGTTTTGTTTTAGTGACATTAGTAAGCTAATAAAAATGGGACTTCCTCATTTCTGTGCCTCTCATTAATCCTCCCTCATTGTCCATTGACAAAATAGATTTTCAATAATTCAGGAAAAACGGCAAAACAATAGCGACTCAGTCATCCGATACAAAAACGGTCACGACTGCCTTTCAAGGTGGTCATCAACATCGTCATTTAACGTTAGCAACAATGAAAGAATGAATGACACGTAAAATTGTGGGAAAAATATGTCATTTGTTTTCATTCCAAATTAAGCCCCACTAATTTATTTATATCATGATGAAGAAGACAGCTTCCGGTATTAAAATTTAAAAAAATGTTAAGTATACTTGTGTGGGTATGTAAATGTGTGCTCGTTTTTTGGGGAAATAATATGGTTGAGAGTAGCTCACAGGAACAAATTGTTTTTATGAAATAATAATAACAACAATCATGACCATCATAATCACAACGATGCACTTTTGAATGTCATGCTAGAAATAGCATACTGAATCGGTTCATTAACACCCACAAAACGAAGCACTGACAGAGATAGACATGGCACGCGTGAGTCTAAGCACATGCTCATTATAAGAGTCCAACATTACGTCCATCAAATGACCACACGACAGTTGGCTCAGCTTCCACTTTTTGTGCATTGTAATGCCGTAATATATTATGATGGTGAAAAATTATTTATCTCAAGTACAAAGTACGAACGAGCGGATACGAATTTCAATATCATGCATGATGATGATGATGATGATGAGGGATGCTACTACTCCAATCCCATTTTACTACCTTGCTTCTTCCTTAAAATCTTTCACCCGGTAAATTTCATTCTTCCTCTACCTGAATCTGAATGATTTGTGCAAAAATACAAGGAGGAAACTAGAAAAGCAGCCAAGTTGTTTTTGGTCTACACTGAGAGAAAAATGAACAGCAAAAATATCGCTTCGAGCCATGAAAATCATCATCATCATCATCCCTCATGTATCGAAAGAATATCACTGAATGGGCTGAATTTCACGACGCCAACTCTCCGTTTCTCGGAAGATTCAAGCAAGAAAACTTGTGAGTGGACTGACCAACAATTTCCGTGACAGCTCGACAGTTATAAAGTAATCAGGCCACCGTTAGTATCTCCTGTTGACGTTTTGTTGTTGTTGGTCACCATATATGTGCATCATCCCCTGCTCAGGCACAGATTCTCCTAATACCAGGAATGGAAACAAGTGACTTGATGATCATCTACAAAATAAAGTCCCTCGTATTTTATATAAACTTATTCTGCCACCTTCTTAGCCTTAGCTGGTCACTCACATCAAAAGCATCATCATCATCATCGTCCTCACACCAAAATTACACTTTTTCCATGCTGAAGCTAACATGGCTGAACTGATCTGAGCAAAAGATGATTCCACACATTACCACAGCCCATTACATGCATCTTTTTCCGTATTGTGTTTTTCATTTTTCAGTTGGGCCATCCTAATACCTACATGATATATAATGTAGGTAGGTATTATATCACACGTTATTATCTCGCTCCTTTCATTTCGTTATCAATTCACCACCATCGTGTTTCATGCTTTTGTCATGCCACCTTATGTAATCACAATATAATGGATCTGTAAACGATGTAATTGTGTGTCTAGTTAAGGATCCCATTTTAAAGTTTGAGAGAAAAGAAAAAGAGCCCGTTCTGTTAGTCTTTACAAGGCTTAGCTAGGCATCATCAAAATAAACAAAATACAGCATGTGTGTGGATTTGACTGGGTGCTAAAATCGTGATGAAAAAATAGTGGGTAAAAAGGAAGTGACTGTAAAACGGATAATTGCAAAAGAATACAATGTAATACTGTTATCTTTAAAAACTCATCATTAGCTAACTTTTGTAAACATTTTTTTTGCATAATTCTTTGCCGACACACATTTTTTATACGGATACCAGTCCCAGTTAAATTGGTATGGAACAGAGCAACAAAATTTGTCATTTAAGACGAAGGACACAATTTTTGGGGGAGAAAGTATTAGCTGATATTAAGACAAAAGTGCATATGCAACTATAGTAGTAGTTATGATGCAACCTATTCATTTCTTGGTGCATTCGATTAGTAGAAACGAAATAATTTCCGTGTGTCGTCTGCGCATGCACAGTTGTTCACGATTTTCATGTCCAAAGTGCTCATAATATTCCTGTATGTGATCATCATCACCATCATGATCTTTGGCATCCTTGTCAAAAGATTCAGTAATGTGATTAGAAAAAAAAACGATCCGAGTGCGTGATGGTACCGTACTGACTGAGTTGAACAGATTTTCATGCACACGAGAGTTTTGTTTGTAAGTACATGGTAGTGAAGGAAATAATAACATGGGTTATATGTATAAATGCATCAGGTATATAGTCATGATGTATCATCATATATTGTATGTAGGTAAAAATGCAAATTGATGAAGACGCCAATTCGTGCATTTCCTCTTTTCTTCTCCTTACATAATCCTGTTGAACTTGACAGTGAGGATGATTATGATTACATGATAGCTTTAGCACACTTGTTAAGATGGTCAGTCTGAGAAGAATGACGTTTTGCTCTGTGCATGCCATTATCATCACGTAGATACGTGGGTATAGGCACAATTTGTATGTACATTTGTAATGATACCCACGATGGTCACAGGGAAAAAATTGTGGTTTGTTTGTGCAACCAGTGCATTTTATTTGACCACATAATAATGATGAGCTAAGTAGACGAGTTTGATAATTTTTATTTGAAAAATTTTGAGCACGTTCCCGTTCCTCTTGACATTGCAAATTAAATGAATTTTATAATTTTACGAAAATATAATCAGCGGCTCTCATAACATGGAAAAATTATACAAGATTTTAATTTGTTGCATACAAATTAAACTGTGAAGGACTGTTCGTTCATTCGCATTTTTACACTGTGTAAAAAACTAATCCGTGTGAGAGAATCAGGAATATTCTGAATATTTTAAGAGTACATAAAAAGGCTGTACTTCACACCTCTCGCTGGTTTGGATTGGTATGCAGATGATGTTCCGGTAATAGTGGGGAGTGTAGCCAGTTTACTTCCTCAAAATTTTCCCATGACAAATAGTTGTGGAGCCGTTCCTGAAGACTTTTGTTTTGGGCAATATATTTAGATTTGATAATTTGAGTAGAGGAAGGAAATCAAGGAAGGAAGTGGATTATAGGGACGAACTTGCACTACTTGTTTTCCTTTTCTTTTCTCGTGTCTAGCATGCAATTTGCAAAGGAACTGTATGTAATGGTTACATAACATAACAGGAATAAATGGGAGTATTGAGAGCAGTGACATCCAATCGAGAAAATTTTCTTTCGTGTGTAAAAATGATAATGATGATCCCAGATAATAATCGCTTTGCAATATGTGAAACATCAGAGCAACACATGCTATGTCAATCAACACGCTCACATTTTGAGCAGTATCAAGTATAGGACATGGGATAACAATCATTATAGCATGTACTAATTTTCACCGTTTCCTCACCAAAAAGTTTGCTTGCCTTTCTTCAGCTGTGGCTGTACTCATGGAAAGTAAAGTGGAGTGAGGTTGCTTGAACTGAAAAAATGTGAGGCGAGTGCAATCTTTTGGGTAGATGACCCTTTGTACACCTATCTCACGTGCTGGGCTTATCCTCCTTTTTACGTGATTGCTTAAACGTTTTCAACTTTTTTGTTGATGGCTGCACGTATACATCAAGATAAAACATGTATTACTCATTCCATTGGCAAGGCCATGTATTTTAAGTTGTTACGTACTTTTATTTCAAAGGAAAAAGCTTGATTCCTAAAATTTTGCACTCTTCATCATAATCCTACGAAATACTTTATGGAGCATTACTTAGAAACGAGGAAGAAAAGAAGAGCAGCTTGATATCCTAAATATATGTTGCTTCTTATCATCTTGCATGACTAGTGCAATACCACCTAGTAAAATGTGAGCTACCTAATTCTAGTTGCTTATAAATAGGGTTATTCGTCTTCAGCACATAATGTTTAGGCAGTGTGGGGCCCTCTTTCAAAGTTGCGTAGCGTTGTTGTCGCCAGTACAGTTTGCTAAGGCACCTTAGAAACGACACGTGCTTGTGCTACAATTATGGTGGGCTACTCCCCCTGACGTGATGATGACGGGAAAAGGGGTTTGCACTTGTTGGGCAAATGAATGTTTTCCAAATAATATTTATCCACTTCTACTCTACAGCAAAGCTGAATAACTTTTGAAGCTTTGCGTAAAGGGCTTGGTTGTCCTGGCTTGGTTCCAAATTGCTAAAATCACTACACATTTTCATGCTTTAACTTTGATGTTCAGTTTCCTTCCTTCCAGAAACAATGCATACGCTTCATGTAGGAAAAGGATGTGACAATGATAATTCATGTTGTTAACGAAATACTAAGCCATGCTGCTGCAACTAGTTAGAGTATACATGTTGCTAGCAAATCGTTATATTTTTCAATTTAAAAGGTATATCTACGCATGATAAGTTGCAATTTTCTAACAGTTGTAGTTACAGACAACTGAAAATAATTATAAGCGAACAAAAGAGGGATAATACATTTCGATGCCCATTCATTACCTAATTTTTAATGCAATGAACTGCTTCTTTAAAAAAATGTTGTATTTGATTATTTCAGCTCCAGCAATCGATGATGAAGACGCAGACGGTAAGTTATTCAGAGGATACGGAAGGATATATCGGTTGTTTAGTGTTCCCCTCTAATTACCCAGTCTTGAATTCAATCTGCATAAGTAATCGCAAATGAACCATAACCTTAGCCACGATATACCGTACAATGCACCTCATTATCTTGTAGATCTGCCCACCGGCTGTTAGATATCCCCTGTATATATTCGGCCAGTTCTCGTCGTTACAGATACATTTTACATTATAAAATTGGCTGAGAATTTCCACAAAAAGTGAATTAGCTTGTATAAACATTTATTTACAATAAAACCAAATGTTAGCACGAAATAAAAAGTTTCATTCAGGAAAGCATGCATTCACACGGATAACAAGAGAACATTTTGGTAGAAACATGCACACCCGACAAAAAATTAGTATGAATGAAGAAGGTCAACAATCTACTGAAAAATTTGGTTTCCTTAGGCTACACATACATCTGTTCACATTTATAAAATGATGAGAAACCGTTAGCCTTGATTGTATCCAGAAAAGAGAAAACAAATGCATTCATTTTTTGTTATCATCCAATGTGAATCCCAGGCATAAAATTGCCTCAAGCAATTTTTTGTCAAATTAAGGATTATGAAAAATCATTTGATTGCAGCAATACGAAGCTAAAACCGTTGCTTTTTAGATAAACACATGGAATGCACCTCGTAAACTTTTTACTGTTCGTTTTTCTTAGAATTTTGATGCCAACTTATTTAATAGAGTTGCATAGTATGTAATAATTCAAGCATTATTCCTGTGTTCATTATCTTTTCATATTATTCTATAATTATACATGGTTTTAAATGATAAATAATCCCAGAGATAGAATGCCTACTTTCGTTGCGCTTAAATAAGAGCTGGAAGAGATAGGAACAAAGTTTGCAGCAGACTGAGAGATAAATGTATTCTCTCATTGAACACGTTTCCTTATTTATGATGATTGACAGGTGGCTGTTATTACATGTTTAATCATTACGGAGAGGGAGATCGGATTCTCACAAATGAGCCATGCCTTAATTGTACTTGCCACAACTCCATGTTGATGTGTTACCTTCGGGTTTGTCCATTTACGAAACCCATTGGTCAAGACTGTACAATTGAAAAGAAGCCGGATCAATGTTGCCCAGTTATTAGCTGTCCTGAAGGTAAGCTAAATGATACAAAATATTAGTATCAATACTCAAACTTAAACACAAACATATCCAATATTTATTAATAATTATTATTTTACTAAAAACGTTTATTTATTTTTAAAAGGATTTATTTATTTTTTATAAATTAATCTAATACACAACATAAAATGACAATTATGCTACGAAACTTTGCTTCGACTTTATTACAGAAGACGTACGAATTCATACTGATCAGAAAAAGCTACTAGGTATGTCTTACGATATGCCACTTGCCAATTAAAAACACACAAAACAAAGTTTGGTGAAGGCTAATAATGATTCTTCGCTTCTATTTTTTTAATTAAAAGAAATTTACATTTTAACAACCAATAATCAAGCCTGGGGGCTTCAAATTTGATTTTTAATCACAATTTTATTTATTTTTCAAAATATTCATCAAATAACAAAGCATGTACATTATTAAATTACTACTGTTTTTTTTGGGAAGGGATGATGGAGTGGAATTGGAGAAAAACAAAATTTTGGAGATGGAAAATCATACATGGAATTTTTGGGAGAAAGTTTGTATATTACTTCACATAATACTGATGTTAACAGAAGGACATAGTTGTATGGCTAAAATTATACTCACATTGGAGTTTTTGGAGAAGTAATGTGTACAAAAACTAAGGAAACTTGTATAGAAAATCTAATCGCATCGCATAACATGATGTTATATTATATAAGGAACGCACTAACCAAAAAATGGCATGAGAATCGGTGAAATCGGTATGTTTTCATGGACATGGACTTGTTTCTGTCATTCTGTGAATGAGGATGAATGAAGAAAAAGGCTTTACTAACGCAATGCCAAAATGATTTTTTTTGCGACGCTTCACTTTTTTGCTGTTTTTTTTACTGGACGTGACATTTTTCGAGATGATGATGATGATATTGGAACAAAGAGATAGCATTTGACATGTTTCATTTGTTTTATCATGATTTTTCCAAGTATTTTTATTTGCTCATGATTTTTATATATTTTTGGTTTTGAATTCTAAAGAATTGAAACGGATTTCAATTTGAGTCTTGAATGAACATTTTTTTAAAATTGAATTTCAAGAGGTTTAAAAGTCTTAAATCTTGTCACGAAAGGAATTTGTACAGTTGAGTTTGGAATGTTGTATAAATTTGAAAATAAACTTCTTTTTTTAAAAAGAAAAATTATTTCTCACCCGGTTGAAATGTTGACTGCTCTGACGCAATTTTTACGCTCGCTTAATTACACATTTTATATATATTATACAAGATTTCAATTTTAAACATATTCTTGTATACAGCTTTTTATGAGTGTGGTGAGGGCATGCGGCAGTAGTTCTAACAAAGCCTAATATATTTACAATTTAGTGCCGGTATCGTTGGTCACACCAAGTGCACCATCATCTACCACTCAGGCAACTACTAGTCTTGCACCTATTGAGGACTCCACTGACTTGGCACTACTCGAAAGGGGCTGTGAAATGAATGGAAAGTACTTCTCGGATGGAGCTCAAGTTGATGGGGATCCTAGCAAACCTTGTGAACTCTGCTACTGCATTAGAAATAGGACAGCTTGTGTGATGCAAGAGTGTATTCTTCATGTGGAGGGATGTGAGCCAATTTTCCAACCCGGAGTTTGTTGCCCAGTGAGATACAGGTGTGATTATCCTCCACAAATCACCGACTCTTCAACCATTGCCAGCGTTATCACAACCACTATTAACACAATCTTCCAAACCACGCCGCAACCTGGAGGATGCTACAGAAATGGAGAGTATTATGCTGATGGATCTCAAATTCCGGGGGCTGAACCTTCCCCTTGTGAACACTGCTATTGTATGCGAGGAGAGGTAGGCAGATGGAAATGAGAACATTTAGAGTAACAAGGAATGCTCCAAGCTCTTTTTTAAACTGTTACAAATTGCCCCAATATTATAGATTGTCTGTGCTGTTCAAGAATGTGGAACCCCTCTGGAAAACTCACCTGGAAATTGTACAGCAGTACCACCACCACCTGGTCACTGCTGCCCTGAAAAATACAAATGCGCTGGTGGTAAGATGCTTTCACCAGGTTTTGGAAATCTAGAATAGTCGCAGATTAATCATACCTGGCATATATTTTCACACAGATCCCGATGACGTTTCTGCTGATGAGGCTGCATCAACCCCAGTTAGTATCGATTCAGACTCTGACTCAACTTCTGCCCCTTCAGATAGTGCAACATCTCCATCATCCCAAGTCCAGGATCAGACTGAGCTGGAGCCTGTGAGCGAAGGGACAACTGCCCAACCCATTTCACCTGTTGATGCTGGACAACAAGAAAGTGAGCAACCTTCTCAGGCCGACCAACCTGCTGATCAAGATGAAGCTTCCCCAACTGTGCCACCAACATCTGCCTCTGCAGCTGCTGATGATAAGGTTGATACTGTAACCTCTACATCATCCCCATTGCCAGGTATTTTGAATTTTTATGAAGAAACCATGTGTCGGAGATACATAGAGAGGTATAGAATTTCATAACCAATCATTTAATTGTATTAAAAGGTGGAGATGAATCCAGCTCAGGTGCTGATCAACAAGATGAAGATGTTGTACAAACTCCGACTGAACCTAGCATTCCTCCAACCGTACTTCCTGCTGACTCACAAGACCAACCTGAGGAGGTTCCAAGCGGAGATGATAGTGATGCTCGTCCTACAACCGAGTCCGTTGCCGTACCAAGCGCTACTGACGCACCTGCCTCACAGGACGACTCTAGCAGTTCATCCTCGGTTACTGAGCCCGCTATTGTTCCATCACCTTCCACCACTGCTGAGCCATCGGACGAAACCATTTTTGGAACTACCGTTCAGCCAGAAGCCATTCCATCAGAAAATCTCCAGCGTCCATCGGAAAGACCATCCGGAGTAAGTAGTGATGATACAGAGCAATCCTCCGCAACTACTCCTGCTGGATCTTCTACTTCGCAAGATGATTCCAGTGCCACAACTGCAAGACCCGTTGGAGAAGGAGAGACCAAGACTGAAGTGCCTCCACCAGTACAAGCAAGCGACTCCGCTGCCGCTTCACCAGCAACTACAGAGTCCACAACGTCTGCCGCATCCACTCAACCACCACCAGAAATTGTTGATATTGGCTCATCAGAAGAGGACAACAACATTTCAGGAAAACCAACTCAAGCCCCAGAATCATCTAGTGCCAAGACGGAAGCCCCTGTTCCTACCACAAGTGAAAGTCCGGAACCGCAAGCTTCTACAGAGAAAGAAGAGGTTGTGTCAGATGCCGTTCCAGTGCCAACTGAAAAGGCAACCGAGTCTGAAGTCACTACACAAGGGCCATTCGGCGACGACAGTGAAGGATCGGAAGGCACAACAAGATTACCAATTAGCTCATCTACTGATGCCCCTGAATCCTCCTCTTCCACTGAAAGCTCACAAGGAGAAGGTGGTCAAGACGGCGTCTCAGCCACAACTCTTCCTAGTCAGTCAGCTATTGCATCTCAAGATGAAGCCCAGCCTACTACTGAGAGACCCAGTGAAGATGGTACTGGATCTGGTTCTGCAACTACTCAAAAACCTTCTGGTTCAGATGACGATGAAACTTCAAGTGTTTCCTCAGACGACCAGTCTGGCTCTCCTGACAGCCTTATTCCAACAACTTCTCAGCGCCCATCTCCAGACGCATCTGAGTCTTCGGCGGCTGCTGATGATGCTGATGCTACACCAGCTTCAATTGGACAGGAAACTGAAAGACCAATTCAAGACGGTTCTGAAGACAGTGCTTCTGCTACTACTCAACGGCCCAGCGATATTGACTCTGGTTCTGAGCAACCTCCATCGAGTTCCGAAGTGCCTTCCGAGTCTGGGGCACAACAAGACGAAGCAACCTCTCAAAGACCACAAGAAGCTTCCACTGAATTCCCAATAGTTTCTGATGAGGCATCTGAAGATGGGGAAAATATTCCTGCAACTACTGCTCAACCTGCTCAAGACGAACCTGCTTCTACGGTTTCACCGATCATTTCACAAAAACCAAAGGATCCTGACAGTGAGCAGATTACTACTTCACGACCAGATGAGGCAGCTGCACCAGGAGACAGTCAGATTTCATCAGACCAACAAGGAGAAACTGTACCTGTCACTTCCGAGGAACCCATGATGGAAAGCTCAACTGAAAATGTGATTGTTAGTCAGCCTGCCGGTGATCAACAAGATGAACCACAAAGTTCTGCTACAGAGTTACCCCAACCCGCTCAGGATGTTACCACCATGAAGAGTTCTGATGCTTTGGATGATGGAGTGTCTCAAACCACTCCAATTTCCGTTGATGGGGAATCTCCCTCCGGAGCAGCTTCTGATGACCAAGGCGCTGATCAAGTTGTTACCACTCAATCACCTTCGGACAGCTCAGTAACTGAAGGGCAAGCTACATCAGAAAGACCATCAGCAATCCCATCCGATCAAGACCAAACGGAAGCTCCACTTGGGGATGATGCAACATCCGCTCCAGGGTTACCAGCCGAACAAGATGGTCAAACGGAAGCTCCAGTTCGTGACACAACTTCACCCTCAGTTTCTGCACAGGGACCAAGTGACGAACCAATTTCTTCTCAAGGAACAACATCATCCCCTGTCCAACAAGAACAAACAGAACTTCCATCTCAATCCCAAGACCAACCTGAAGAGAGTGATGGAGAATCCCCTGTAACGACTGTGGCTCCTGAAATAGCCCCTGAAAGAATTTCCACTTTACCACCTTCATCTGCTGATGATGATTCCAGTGTTGCCCAATCAACTCCAAGCTCTGTTGGTCAAGAAGATACGTCATCGCAGGCCGATGAAGCTGCTGGAACTACTGCTCAACCGTCATTTCCTGGCTCTGCCGATGAGCAGGCTCCAAGCACCGTTGCCTCGGTACCCGAGGTTGGGAGCGGATTCACAACTTTATCAAGTGTATCTGGTGCTGCTGATCAAGCCGAAACGACCCTTGCACCAAGTCTACCTGGCTCTCCTGACCAAGCTGAAACGACTCTAGCACCTATTTCTCCTGTGGCTGCTGACCAACCGGAAACTACAGATGGTCCTGAATCTGTCGTTGGAATTCAAACCACTGCTGAACCAAGCGTACCTGGATCTGCTGATGATGCTCAAACTACTGATGCACCAAGCGTACCTGGATCGGTTGGTGATGCACAAGCTCAAACCACAGTTGCCCCAGGCACTGCTGACGACGATCAAAGCACTGATGCACCAAGCGTGCCTTCAATTACTGGCGATGCTCAAACCACTTCCGCACCAAGCGTACCTGGATCTGCTGATGATGCTCAAACCACTTCCGTACCAAGTGTACCTGGATCTGCTGATGATGCTCAAGCTCAAACCACAGTTGCCCCAGGTTTACCTGGCTCTGCTGATCAAGTATCTGGCCAAGATGATGGGGCTAGTCCGGCTTCCGCAACAACACAGTCCCCTGAAAGTGTAGGTGCTGACTCAGATGACACTGCGGGACAAGATGAGCCTGTGCAAACCACCCCGTCATCAGGAGTTTCTTCAGTTGATGATGAAGGAATTATTAGTGATGTTCCAGCTGTAACTGACCGGCCCTTGGAATCCTCCACGGAAGGCGCTGCTATCCAAGATCAACCTCAAGATGTTACCACATCTCCTGTTAGCATTTCCGATGTAGCAGATAGAACTACAGCCTCCCCCTCAGAAAGTTCCACCTCAGCTTCACCATCATCTGACTCTGACAACCAACAAGGATCATCCACCGATGCACCATCCGGAGCTTTGGGAGATGAAGCAGTGACAGAAGGTGTGACAGCTCTTCCACCTGGTTCTCAAGGCGATGATACTTCCAGCAGCACAGACTCCCCGGCACCAGGTGCTCAACAACCTGCCGAATCCTCCACCACTGGGGCTATGCAAGACGACTCAGAATCTTCCACACAACAACCCCAATCACCCGAACAGTCATCAACTGCTGCCCCTGGAGATGAAATAATTGGTGTTGAATCAGTCAGCAATTCTCCAGATGGTTCGGAAAATCTCTCAATGATGAAAACAAGCACTGCTTCTCCAGCTGCCGATGACAAAGTTGACTCAACTGTTGGACCAATTGAAACTGAAGCTAGCTCATCCGTTTCCCCCGTTGGAAGTGACTCGGTTTCTTCAGCCTCACCTGAAGACAATGAAATCGGTTCTGATGGAGGTTCCGAGCAAAGCTCACAGCGGCCAATTGTTAGCTCTAAACCAACTTCTGCGGCTCCACCTGTGGATGAACCTAGTGCTGCTTCTACCCAAACTCCAGTGGAAACAGGAGATGGTGAGTCCTCTCCAGCTTCTGCCGATGAGCCTGTGACAACTTCATCTCCTGTTGATATTGAGTCCAGTACTTCTGCTAGTCAACCATCTACTGAAGGCAGTGCTCCGGCTTCTCCTGACCAAGAACATCCATCAGAAAATGAACTTATTCCGGGCGGTGATAAAATTTCAGATCAGCCTGAAGTACCAGATAGCCAACCAGGTAATTTAATAATTTCATATCCTACAATGAATTAAAATTCATATTAGTTTTTTCATGTTTGCTGATTGTAATTCTTTTATTCCTCAGGAACTGAGAAAATAACAGGATCTGACATTGAAAGCACGAGCGTAGCAAGCACCGATGGAGATTCAGGAGCCCAAGGAGATGATCAGGTAACAACAACCGCCCCAGTATCCCAGTCACCAGAAGATGTGCCATCTTCAGATGACACCAGCTCTTCATCACCCGATGGAAGCATTAGTGAAAGTGCAACCACCCCAGCTTCTCAACCAAGTGATTCAGACATTCCAAGTTCATCCATTGCCCCAGTTTCAGACGAATCGGCAGCAACAACAACTTCACCCGTTTCTGGAAGCGTTCCATCTGAAGATGCTCAATCCGATCCTTCACAAGACGGTTCTGCTGTAACCACACAACGCCCATCTGAAGCTGACTCTTCTTCTGCAGGTGGAATTGAAGATGGTAGCGCCCCTGTTCCAACCGAACCAAGTATTTCCAGCAGCGAACCATCAGTTGTCGGCGATGATGCTTCCGTAACAACATCACGACCAGCTGGAGCAGATTCTGATGACCAAGAACAACCTACAGAACCTACACCAATTGCTGCTGCACCGGAAGGTGGCATTTCTGGGTCCGGTTCTCAAGGTGCCCCAGCCTTGGGATCAACGACACCTTCATCTGGCAGTGTTAGTTCAGGAATTAAGGATCAAGTTGGAGAAGGCGAGCAACCACAAGTAACAACTACCCAACCAGACTCAGAAATATCTTCTGACGACGCTGAAAGAGCAACGACAAGCAGGCCACAAGACACCCAAGATTCACGACCAACTGAGTCCAGTGAACCTGCAGTTTCAGATCAGGCAGCATCTACTCCTGGATCAAGTGGGGTGGGATCTCAGCAAGAGGAACAGCAGACCGGAGCACCAGTATCTGATGATACTGATAGAGTAACAGACAGGCCAATTGTATCTGAAGTACCTACAACTGCAGCCACATCATCTCAAGATGGCCAAGATGATGATACCAGACCAAGTGAAGATGATGCCAGCTCTGGAATCTCAGATACTCCTACCACATCACAACCAGAGATTAAGGATGACCAATCAGTATCTACAAGCGGACCATCCATAGTCGGAGATGCTTCCACAAGTAGACCATCTGGAATTGACGATGAATCTACTAGCCGACCCTCTGGAATTGAAGGTGATTCTACAAGCCGTCCATCCGGAAGTGAAGATGCTTCCACGAGTGTGCCTATTCAAGATGAACCTGCCACAACAGTACCAAGTTCAGACGCACCATTGCCTTCGCAACCCGACTCATCTCCTGCCATTGAATTTGTACCTACCACTCAAGCCACGCCTGGACAAGAACAACCTGGACAGGCTGATGAAGGAGTTCCTACTACTGTTGCTCCAGATGCTGTTGCTCAGTCTACTTCTTCCCCAGCTTCTGAGGACAGCGACGAAATAATGCATCCGGATGATAACACTGTAGATGAAGATGGAGTCTTGGATGGAGTCACCACTGCTCAACCTGAATCCTCCTCAAGTGCACCAGTGGAAGTTGGAAGTGGTTCACAAACGGAACCAGCACCAATCCAAGATGGTGGTATTTCAGCTACAGAGCCTTCTCTTGTTCAAGAAAGTGGAGTGACAACGCAAGGACCTTCTGCTGCTCAAGACGAAGGTGTTAGCACTCAAGGACCATTGGCTGTTTCAGAAGGAAGCATTACCACACAAGGACCTTCTGTTGCTCAAGATGACGGAGCTACAACTCAAGGACCATTGGCTGGTTCAGAAGGTAGCATTACCACACAAGGTCCTTCTTCTGTTCAAGATGAAGGAGCTACAACTCAAGGTCCTTCCTCAGGTGATGATAAAGAACAACCTGCAGCCGATGATAACGTATCTCAAACTCCAGCTGAAGCCACCACCCAACTTCCAGTCAAAATTGAGGGTGATGCAGTCACAACCACTAGTCCTGAACTTGAGGGATCCTCATCAAGTGCACCCTCAAGCGTTGGCGGAGAGCAAGCAGATGAAGCAGCTATTACAACAGAAAGACCATCTCCCATCATTCAACAGACAACTGAGGGAGGTGCTCCAGTTGATATTACTGAGCTGCCAGTTTCACTCACACCTGAATCCGGAGCTGCAATGATGTCCTCAACTGAAAAGATTGAAACGGCTGATGGAATATCATCCACTGAAGAAACTGCAACAAGTAGTAGTGATGACAGTGATGGTTCCACCGATCCATCCACAAATGTTCCGGGAGAAGGTTCATGCTATGTTGAAGGAAAAACGTATAGAAATGGGTCAAGCATTCCACCAACCACACCTTGTCATATTGCCTGCGCTTGCAAAAACAGCATTGTTCATTGTCTCTTGGTACACTGTCCACCACCGCCAAATAACTACGTGGATTGCAAACCAATCTACAGATCTGGAGTATGTTGTCCTGAGTATGATTGTGGTAAGTAATTTAAACATAAATCAAACGTTTTGACGTTAGAAACACGTTTGTTTCATACTTATGCTTCTATTTTATAGGCACTACAGAAGGATCTGGAGTCACTGTAACTCCCGAGCCCCCAGGTGGAGACAAGGACAGCTCAGTTGTTACCGTAACACCAGAGCCAGCCAGCACTGAGATTAGCGAGTCATCATCCATTTCATCTGAATCTGCTCACACCCCTGATTCTTCGACGCCCTCCTCAGAAAACCTTGTTTCAGAACAGCAAGACAGTTCCGAGAGACCCGTTACAGAGTCCACCACAGATATTGTCACCCCTGTTCAAGATCAGCCAGGTGAAGGTGGTGCGGCTGGGAGCAGTTCAGAAACCTTCAGATGTTTCCACGAGCACCCCTGCATCATCATCATCTTCTGGCGAGCCATCCACAACCGGAGCTCCTCACGAGCAACCCGAGTCATCCACAGGCTCAGCACAACATGATAGTCACGACACAGAAGCACCATCCACCGCTGCCGCTACTACTACCACCTCAGAAAGGCCGAATGACATTCAAGATATTATTGAGAGCTCGAGTCACTCCCCCGAAATGGCAAGTTCTGGATCTGAGCTTGCCCCAGAGGAACAGTCATCATCCTCCATTCCGCCAGGGAGCCAGTATCCAGTCACAACAACGACCACCGTCACACCTTCTTCAGCTCCTTGGCCCTATCCCACCTCATCCCACACCATCACCCCTCACCCCATGTTCCCCAGTGGAGCGTGCTATTTGATGGGAGGGTTTACATGTCTGCACAACAGATTCCCCGTGAAGATCCCTGCGACTTTTGCTTTTGTTTCCGTGGCGACATTATTTGCCTCCAACAGAGTTGTCCCCCTCCCATACCTGGTTGCTACGAAGAGCCAATTCCCGGTTTTTGCTGTCCCCGTTATGAGTGTCCCGTTGGTAATGGGAATCACACCACCCACCCCCCACTATTTCCTCCTTCCTATTATCATAATCAGATCTTAAATAACGCCGGCACTGGCCAAGCCGGTAACAGCATGCAGGGTAGTGTTCCATCCGGTCCTGGTTGTGAAATCCAAGGAGAATACTTTGAGACTGGCCAAGTCATTACATCTACTTCTGGTCCCTGCTTAGAATGCAGGTAAGTGTCGTTTTCCTTTTAGTTTTGACAAGTTGTCAACTATCTATGATTTACGGGAACAATTGTGCATTTGTTTTTTCTCTCTTCCAACAGGTGTGGTTCCACAGGGATGATGGAGTGTGACCCAAGAGAGTGCCAACCTGAACCAATGCTTCGTAAAATGATAGCAGCAATAACGTCTAGGAGGAGATGAACTGAACAATTATTTAATTAATTTTTAGCTAGTTAATTATGATTATATTAATTTAGAAACTAGAGGACAAAACGAACATTGCATACTTTAGTTTATAAAATGTTTAAAATGATGCTACCAGTATAATATGTATCAACATTCCTTAAAGCTGTTTACATTCACTGTAAGGTGGAATAGCGTGTGACATTATAAGTGGGAAGAAGAAGAGACATTTAATTGTCATATCATTACACAGTATTCAATTACGTCTCGCATATTTAAAAAAGGTAAAGGAGTTTCACTGGATACTAATTTTCACTCTACCTGCTCAATCAGTATTCTAATCAGACACTTACAAGTTTTTTTAAAGTGGGCTTATTTAAAACCCCAAAGATTTCTATACGAAAGGAACCAGTACGTTAATTATTAACGCTAAGAAAATCTGACCAACTCAAAATTTCAAAAGACCAAAGCTAGCTTAATATTTTAACCCCACGTTAGCATAGCAATGTTACTACAGTGAATAATTTTCAGTTAGCAAGAAGATGACTAATTCTTGACCACTTTAAAGACTGTACTTTTTATTATTTCGTTAAAAATGTCCTCCTTTTTTTGGGTATGATTTTTTAGTAAAGAACAAAAACTAATCCTTGTCGGTGAGAACTTTATTGACCGGGGTTGGTTTTCAAACGAGGAAATGGAAACGATGGGCTAGAAGGGGTTTAAATCTCATGTTCTTACACACAATGCAGTTTGTTATCAATATTAATTTAATGGTTTTCATTTTCCCCCAATGCAAAAATTTGCATTTCGTTTAGTTTCCTACTTCCGGTACTACTACGATTGCAATTTTCAAAAACTGCTGCTAAAGTTTGATTTCATAGGGAAAAGTAGCGTTTCCTCTTTCCAATGGCCAGCATAGCCTCAAGTCTTTTTAAGGCTATTTAATTTAGCACAACCCAATACTGGGCTCTTTTGTCAATTTCCCCCTGGATACCAAAACAATTAAACTTTAACAGAGAGAGACAGGTAGAAACCAAGTTTAGTTGTTATTTTTTGTGAAGACACTCCCGGTGACATTTTTTGTTTGAAGAAGGACAGGGAAAGCAACTAAAAAGTGCTTATAAATTCGAGTTTACATTTAACCAGGCAGGCAAGGTTTTTTACTAAACTCACTGAAAACTACACATGATTACTAATGCATTCGAAGTTTACTTGCAGAAAAATCTGCCTGTGAACTCAGTGCCGTTTCCTCATCTTAATATTACAATACAGTTACAATAGTAGTTAGCTAGCATAACATTTTCATCGTCAATATACAAGGGTGCCATTAAACTTATCCAAGCGTGCTACTTTGGAACCTTTCGATGTTGATTGTGGCATCGCTTTATAAAAATGTATTACATTAAATGAGTAACACAATCCAACATGTAGATTTTTCGTAGGTAGCTAGTACAGTAACGGTAGCAAGTTGTTTGTAGAAATTAGCTAGGTTTTTAAAAAACAATATTGTTAAATTTAGTTACTTAAAAAGTGTGCAGAGTTTGTGTGTATTGTGGAGTGGAATCTCATATAGGATGAATGATGTTATTATGTGACAAGTTGGCAATTGTTATTTACAATGTCTCATGATGCCCACAAAGAGTGAATCCTGTAAAATAGGCTGTGAATGTGTAGGTAACATAATTATTCAAATGACTTGTATAGGTATTTATAATTAACAGTAGTTTGTATGCCTGGTGATAATTATGATAAGTAAGTAAATAAGTAAGCGTTCAAATATTAATTACCTTTTTAATTGCATTTATATTGTGTAGTGATGATGTGATGGGTGCTTAATTTATGGTTAATGCGTCCAATCCACTGTTTTTAAGGAGACCGGTGGTATAGAGATTTCTTAAGATTATATGAGATTGAATAATATTGCATGATGACGACATGCTTCTAAATATTATGTGAAGACGGTTTTTTTATTTAAAAAAACATGACGAATAAGTTGTAATTTTCAAATCCAATTTAACAATTGGAAACAATGAAGAGTGGTATTTTATTTCCTCCAGCAAACATTATGAATGGGGTATTATATTTTTTGTAAATTTTGTTTAAAGAATTCAGAAAAAGGGTCACTACTAATTCCAATGTATTGTAACTAAAGTCTAAATTAAATAATTTTCACCTTTCCCTCTGTATTTTTCCAATTATAAAAACAAATTTTGTAATTATTCATTTTTGGGGGGATATACTATGATGATGAACAAGAGCAATCTTTTTCCTGTCCTCATTTTCGGGATGTGGTGTGCCTTAACATTTTAATTTGACTGGTAATTATTATACTATATTATACAACAGGTGAATGAACTATCAATTTACAGTAAAAGTAATACTTAATACGTACGACGGAGAAATAATGTTTAGCTTATAATTGTAATAGCAAACTTGATGGTTTCGAAGCAAGAGCATGCAATTTTTTTCAACACTTAAGAATACTGTATAAAAATGTTCGCGTAACAAAATGTTTGTTTTTCAAAATAAATATGGAAAGATGGAAACATGTGTCTTACATTCCGAAGATTACTACACAATCCCTTGTGACGGTAATAATGATAAAATAAATCCAAGATAAATTTAAAGTAGAAAACTAAGGCTAGGTTGTTGTTGTTATTTGGCATGACATGGGGATGAGATGATGTGATGGTTTAGGTCGTTGTCGTGTCGTGTGATGATCTATCATGTTATGTCAGTTAGCAAAGAAGCCATCGTATCGTATCTTAAATCTTCCACACACATTAGACAATTTTTTTATTGCGAGGTCTAATTTGTGATACACCTGTTTGTAAAGAGAATTTAAGTACTCCACTACAAGACGACTAGGGACAGCATAGTATGCATCCAACTAGTAAAAACGAATATATAGTTGTGTATTATTATTATTATTATTGGAGATGAGAGGTCTATGATGATGATAATAGTTGATGATGCGTAAAATGCTTTTACCTGATGATCAAATAGTTAGAAAAATCCTCTTTCTTGATTATTGTCATAAATAATCATGTGGTCACTTGGTTGACGAGATTGTTGATGTTTTTTAAAAATAAAAATGAGTTTATTAATAAAAAAAACTGCCGTTGTATGTGATTTAAGTTCATACATTATTTCATGCAATTTTCCAGCAATCATCTTAATCAAGGAATGCACATTTTCGTAAGCAAATGGAAGCAAGAAACGGAAAAGTTGAGGACGGAAACGTCACCAGTGTTCATTTTTTCATGTAATGTTTATTGCACGCTAGTTGTCATTACTCACGAATTACAAAAATAGAAACTTTCACGTACACGCATACGCCAAAAACCATCATCACTCTTTTTTGAAGGAGTTGTATGCATGTATCAAAGGAATACACAGACCGGAGGTATTTGACGTGACACATACATTAAGTTCAGTACTAGAGTTAGCATTTTTGGATGGGCGACAACTCTTACATTCCATTTCATCTCATTTATCGTCAACTCTGGTTACTATTATATAAATGCTATTTTCGTACAAGTTTGTCTACATTCTTTCTACTCTGATAAAACTGCTATAATATCGAACAAGCAACTTGCTACACATACCTATCCCTTCTTCAAGTTACTGTAATAAAAGTATGCAAGATGATGATGATGTTGTTGTTGATATCAGCTACAATTTTTTGTTCACTAATCATCATCAAATTATGCATGTAATTTGTATCGCCACACCATTAGCATTCAATCCAAAGTGTCCAACATAAATTCTCAACACGTCAAAATTTCCGTTGTAAAAAATTTCAGCGTTCACTCAGCTCTGTTTTTCCTATTTTCACTCTTTTTTAAAAACTGTAACAGAAGGATTGAAAACAATTGCATATACACTTATTACTACACATTATAAAAAAAAAACATTGCATAAAAGTTGTAATTTTTTTAACTATTACATTTTTATTATCATTGTTCACGGGTTGAGCCGAGCATGTACATATTTTCATGATTAGTAAAAACTCTGTAAAACGTACACGCAAACATAAGATTTAACATACACATTGCATTTACATTTGTAAAAGGAAACAAAATATATGAATGAATGTATACGTGTATTGACTTGGTCGTATTAAGATCATCATAATTCATATTTTATCTATCTCCAAAAAAAATTACTAGAGGATTATTACTCTAAACGTCGAGTTTACAAATTTTTTTTAGGGAAGTAAATGGCCTACTACCATCATCATCCTTGTAAACGTCATCTTCAACGGAAACATCGTAAATCAACTGTCTAACAACATCTTTATTTATGTATATTGCCTAAATCTGATACACAAGTAACGCTATACCTTGAGTTAGCACTACTTACTAAATAGGCAACTAAAAACTTAAATGACATCACATATTCTTGAGTTGAGTGAGGGTTTTCTAACTGCTCCTTTCTCAAACACACGTATCTTGACCTTGACTTCTTCCAGCATAACATACAAACGCAGTAAGCAGTGTTCCCTCTCAACCTACGTACATCTTAAGGTATAGTTAAAAGGTAAAGTAAAAATTAAGAAATGAGTTATAGCAGAACAAGACATTCAAAAAAGTCGACATTGGCAGTTCATTAATATATATATAGAGCATTCAAGAAATAAGATACGACAAAACTAACTAGCTTTCAGACAAAATAAAATTGAATAATTTTAGAATTAGGAAGTTGTTTTGAAGTATAAAAGGGATATTTGAAAAATAGGGAGCTGTACAAGAAGAAACGAAGTAGATACAAAAAATAATATTGGATCTAAATCCTTATCAATATAATGTGGCAGGGGCAATATACTCTTCTCTACTAAAAAACAACATTTAATTAATTAGTTTCTATGGAATTTAAAACTGAATAATACAACTTTCATTTACAAATGGAATTATATTATATGTATAGGATATAATTAAACGTAGTTATAATATGGACTGATCAGTTTCATTGTTTTTTACTATATAATAATAAATGTACTAGAAGTACTAATAGGAATGACTTTAGGTTAACGCTTCCATCCAGCCTCTTGCTGTGGTGGGGTTTCATCGTTAACTCCGTATTTAATACCTTCCAAAAGTCCAGTTCCGAACCCTTTGGTTCCCTCCACGAGACCTGAGAACAGATTTGATTTAGTTTTGGCTGCTTGAATGACTCCAGAAGCGAGGATCTCCTTGGTTCCAGAGACCCAGTCGACTGCTGTGCCAACAGTTTGTGAGACACGACCGCTGACATCGCCCAAGATGTCGAAAGCGAATGGAAGAGTTCCTGACAAGCTCGTCTTGGCTGCGGCGAGGGAGGCAACCAAGTTGGAGAGAACGTGGAGTAATCCTCCAGTTACGTCTCCCACGGTTTCAAGCAACTTCTTCAAGACAAGGGCACCCGATCTCACGGCCTATCAAAAAATTCATTTTAGTTGTCAAGCATAAAAGAATACTACACTTTACACATCCATTCACGCATGTCAACGCTTCCCAAAAGAATCTTGCTTAGGACAAATAATTCTTTCACGCTTGAAGCCCGATTTGTCATAAAAACAAAAGACATAATTTAAAATCGATCAATACAAGCTATTACATAGGCTTGCATTTTGAATGAGGAACATTACATGTTTTCCTATTTAAAAGATGTCATGCGTGAAAGGTACATGATTTGTTTGCACAGCCTCCGGTTTAGGCGTGCCCACACCCATCCACATTCAAAAAAATAGATTGTAATACAACGATATAATGCTCGCAATCAAACGCATAAACTGCAGCTATAAATGCTATAAATATTTTATCGACCTATTGGTTGATGTATCTGTAACGATAACTTAGGAGTTCACTTACCAAAGTTCAAAGATATATCAAATAAACTAAACTATCATCATCGATGAAGAAATCAAAATTGATATTGATACAGAGTATGCCCAGGCCCAAAGCAGTTCATCTTGCTCTATACCCCAAGATCTTGTAAGGTGATTAGGCATGTTTGTACAAACTATGTGTTTTAGTGAATATCATTTAAAATTCTAACTCTACATAAAACGCACTTGTTTTTCTTGTAAAAGGCGTTTTTGAACAGTTGTTATATGAGCGTAACTTCATTACAGAACTACATCAGCCTGTCAGTCTTTCTATAAAAGTGCATTTAAACTTGGTAACATACGTGTGTATACTGACACGCAAATCAAAATTTACTTTTGGGTTTTATAGTTAGAAAGGAAACAACTTTCAGTTTCGTTGTAAGACTGTAGCTTCAATTTAAAATGTATTGAGACTGCGGGGTACAAAAATTTTGGTGTACTTCAGCATATGTTAGAGTGTTCTAATTTATGTTTCTTATACAGCTCAAATTAAAGAATTTGCCATTCTCCTAAAAATAAATATGTTATGGACTTGTTACGAGTAGTTTAAAAGCAGTTGTATGTATTAATGGTATGAATGGTTGTAGAAATAAATAAATACATTCAATACGTAAATGCATTGAAATGGAGGGTTTCATGTTCCAGAAAAACTTACAACAGGAATACTCTTGGCAGCTTGTTGTGTGACACCAGCAGCGGCATCCGTTGTTTGTGCCAAAGTGTCGGCAGCACCAACCACCAAAGGTTTGAGTAACGACAAAGCCAAATTGGGAAGACCTAAGATGAGCCTGATCAACTGTCCAAATACGTTTCCAGTGGTTCCTCCGACGCTCTTCAAGTTGGTTGCAATGACATCTCCAGGTCCAAGATTGTTAGGTCCATATGGAGGATCCCGGTAAATGGCAGGATTTGGCTGGTTGGAGTACTCAACTCCCTTCACGCCCACAGAATTCAACTGATCCTTTTGACAAGGACAATTCATGATTTTATCCAACATGGCATTTCCAGTCATAAAGTATTGCCTAGCAATGCGTGGTGAGCTGGAAGCCATAACTGAAGTTTCCGAGGAAGCTGCAGCGGAAACTGGGGATGGAATCGTGGGGTCTGGGGAGTCTATTCTGCTCGCGCTCGTTGCAGGGATTTCGTTGGTAGAGCTTGACTTTGAATCTTTATTGTTGGATGCTGATGGAGCAGCATCGGCAAAGTCTTCAGGTAAATTCAAAGCTCTTAGCACATCAACGATATCGTCCTGTGAACAAAAAACAAGGGTTACTCAACCATGATACAATCAACTACTTGAGGGAAAATTTGATTTTTACGCATACCGGCACACCTCATAAAACAGTCATTCCTAATTTCATGTATGTGGACCATTCTTTGTCTATTCAATTTCTTCCATAAGCAATTCACTCGTGTATACTGCATATGATTATAGAGGGCCTGCTAGAGTAGTGGGTCTACGCATAGTTTGCTGATCACTTACTAATTTATCATCATCAAAAATCAAGAGACATATTTCGATTATGAAACCACTTGATTATGATTACAATGTGTCAAGAAAGCAACTCTTTTACTTGGTAAGCAAGATGCTTGATCAAACGATATGGTATAATTCAAACAAAAAACACTTTTTGGGAGGGTGCACCTTCTCTCTTCAACTAGCTCATTTATGTCGCTCGCAATTTTTTTTTACAAAGTTGTAATAATGTCAGACTCTAACAGACTAGCCGGCACACTGCAGACTAGAATTACAAGGTGGTTCACCAATCCATGTCATACTCACGTGTACTTTTTAATTTGCAATTGAATCCAAAGTGAAAAAAACGGTAGCGGTCAAATAATCATGCTGTTGCGGCATTTTTATAAAAAAGCATATCTCAATTCTCAGGTGATGAATTTTTACCCTAATTTTCAAACGTGTATAACACAGTTTTGAAGTGAATGTCAATAGAAATAATATAAATTGCATCTTGAGCATTAGCATGGAGTAGAGTACTGGTGCGACTGCACATTTTATGTAACTGAGGATGACAATGACGTGGGAGTTGCGTAGTCATCAAAGGTCTATCTTTTTTTTGTGATAAGACCGCCTGCAAACTGCACGCATGGAAAATTTAAAGAAGAGAAGCAGAAATGGGAGCAAAATTTAATGTTGATACATCTTTGTCGTGACAAAGTATGGTGGTTAAAGGGATTGGGTGGACAAAAAACGGTATGTTTTAAATGCAGTGCTTATTTTGCGTTGAAATATTTAAACGGAGACAAAACTAATGAGATAATAACAGTATTATTCAGCTCAGTGCTGCTGCCTCAAAATAATTGTTTATCGTCACATAACAACATTCAATACGACAATTATGCATTAAATGCCATTCTTGTAATTATGTAAGGTTATATCAGAATCAGAGCCACAAGACAGAGAGAAAAAATTGTAACACTTCCACAAAAACGAAGCAAACACATAATTGTTGATGCGGTCGTTTCTCTTTTGTTGGCAATTGTCACAAGAAAAAATGACAGAAATGAATGTTGAGTTGAGTGAGAGAAATAATAACAATTGCCGTGCATAAGATGATGGGAGAGTTGGACTGGGTTTATACGAGAGTACACGCAAAAAACAGAAGTAAAACGTTTGATAAATTAAATGGAGTATAGAGTACTATGATATGATGTTGATTTTAAGTAAGCATGGGAGTAGATATTCATATGAATTAAAGATAAACCCATTTAAGTTTGAGTCAACTAGGTAAAGGCCACTGCGCTGAAAAATGTTCACAACTCACTTTAAAACAGCATGTGGAGCTTTATGTAAAAAAGAGAAATAAAACAGGCATGCAGAGTTGAACAAGAAAAAAAACTATCATCTTCTTCCTAATAATACCTTAATTATGCTGTCATGAATCGCACTAATTATGGACAGCAAAAAAAACGTCTAGGTTTACATGTTTGCACCAAGACCATGGCACTTTAAAGGTGCTCATTATTACGGTTGTTGTAACATACTGTGCACAAAAACCCATGTTATATAAAATGATGTTATGATAAATGATGTATGATGGGAAATCCTGATGATCTTCCTGCATGTTAACAGGGTCATAATGTGGAATGACTGTGAAATGTATAATGTGCCCGTCTGTTAATAACATGTTCATAATTGGAATCCTGGAAACTTACTTCTCTAGCTTGAGCAGTCTGTTTCTCCGTGCTGGAAGCAGCAGCGGCACTGTCTGACTTCTCTGAGGTAGATGATGCTGAGGATGACGCGGATGATGCATTGTCATCTGCTCGCCGCAATCTCGTCTGTGAAAATTCTGCTTGAGAGAGCAAGTCTGAGCCAGCATTTTTGTCTTCCAGATCAAACGAGACTGGAACTGCGCATTAACGTGCGAGCAGCCAGTGGCTGCCAATATAATACTATAGCTGTCAGCCTCATTTTGAATTTAAAAAAATAAAGGATACCCTGTAACCGGTTGGGATGAAACTTAGGGGGTTACGTTGGAATGTGCGATCTGAAATAGAAAACAAAAGGATATTGGATTAACATTTGGTTATTGATGTTCTACTCGCATTCACCGTTAGTTAGAATACGTACATAAACCAATAGAACTTATTGACAATGTCAAACAATATAGGTCACATTATCACAGTATCAACGAAATTGTCTCACTTTTTTGTACGTATTAAATTAAGGTAATAACTATGCACCCACGTTTTTTCCTATTGCATAAACCCATTTTCAGGTGTACAAAATGCGGCACAACAGAAAAAAATGTGATTTTTGTTTGACCGCTCACAATAGCACATTATTGTACTAAGACAATTCCAAGAAATTTGCAGTTTTTGATGAATTACTGCAACTGTAACGCACTGCGTTGACTTATACTTCTCTCCCACACCTAATGAAAGATTGGTGGATGCGTGCACGAAAACAGCTACTTGGTGGGTATAAAACAGTAGTTAGCCAGGTATTGGAGTCAAGAGCATGAAAGCACGACATATTAATTTTTTGGACTGTGTGGTACTGTCACTGTGAGTTAACTTGATTCACAACAAGAACTGGTGAGTAATGAATGCGCACATGCAATTCTAATATAATAATCACAGCACAATAATCTAATGCAATAATCTAATGAAAAATTTCGTATATTCAGCATTAACTTGCACGCATTTCATTGTAAGAGGAGAGTAGCAAGTACCCTTTGTGAATACCTAATGCAACAGACCATTAAAGCTAATAAAAGATCAAGTTTAGACTTTGCTCCACCTTCTAGAATTATATTAGCATAATTGTAACACCCTATGAAGTGTACCAAGAAATAGATTGATGCATTTCGTTCAGTACCCAAACTTTGCGGAATGCTCCATATTTGTTTTCGGATTTTGCTTAATAATATAAGTCCTGTCATTTTAAGCGAAATTTACTTAAGAATAAATCACAAAATGTGAAATGCCACCAAATTAAAAAGTTGTGCACTATAGGACACAACAAAAGTCCTTTTAATTTTGTTTACCATGAATTGAAGCATGTGATAAGCATGTTACCAAAAATTGGGTATGATTAACAATGAGTCAAACTCATAAATTCATTATATACACTTTGAGGAATTATGAACGGTTGTGTTGTGAGCTTGGATGCGATTGCATCAGCAACATGACTACATGTGCATACACACAAACTCATTATGATATAATACACAATATTCAACAAAAATAATAAATAGATCTCATAGAGTATTTAGCAATTTTTGTTAGGTAAAAGAAAATAATATCTTCATGATGCGAGAAAACCAGAAATAAAAAATCATGTTTGTTGTGTGTTGATATGATAAGAGTACGGTAACAAGTGCAATGCAAACGATTCCCTTTCCACAGAGAGTCAAGTGGTAGCAGCGTTCAACAGTTTAATGTGAGCAATTTGAGCAACATAACGTCGTCGATACACATGGCTGACCAAAATGGAGGAGAATATATTTGTTGATTCGCTTGGTCAACAGCGGTGTATCGTGTGGGGTTGTTGGTTTTTGGTCAGTCATGTCAGCATCTCAAGAGTGTGAGAGGAACGTTTAGTATGCAGAAATGTGCACTGCAGTTTGCTGTTGCAATTTTTGTATTGACCTGACTTACTCACTGGCTGTGTTATGCCACAACATAAGTAAAATAGCAATTAGTATCTCTAACGATTCTTAAAATATACTTTTGGTTGTTATCCCCTAACAAAACTACTCCTCTATCAAAAACCATTTGAGAATATTGCTTTATTTACATACATGTGAGGACGAGAGCTTTATTACGTGTGCATAAACAACATTTCCCTTTTAAAATCGTTGGGTTGAATTGGATTGCATCGCATGCCTGTGTTGTAGTTGTATTTATAGGATGAAGAAAAATGAGAAGGAGAGGGCCAAGAAACTCGTTTCTCATTTCGATCCTTTGCTCAAAAGTGAACAATATAGTAGAGTCCTAGCACCGTAAACGCACATACAACACACACGTCTGCTTCCTAGTTAGTGTTCTGTTGTTAAATTATCATAATGCTGTTGCATCGGTATTGTTTGCTCATTCTTTGTCGATGTCGTTTTCGCCATGTTGTGTAATAATAGATGAATGAATGGTTGCATGACTTCTGACTCACTCACCAGTCCTCTTGACGAAATTTGTGAGAAATGACTCCAATGAATCAGTAAATGTACATGATATAGCATATCCTACTTTGTCATATCCGTGAACTCCGCAATTGCAAAACGGTGGATAATTTACATATTTGCACAATTATCACAAACAGTTTACTTCAAAACCTGGAACTACCAAAGTATGTGCTGTGCAGCACATTGCCCCGCTCTGTCAACTGCTACGGTACGCCCTGAGCACATGGGTAATATATTTTGCTAAGGTTTCCGCCACAGGTTTTCACTTTCCAAATGGAGATGAGCAGACAACAGTTTACGTTCTTAAGGATTCACCACCAGGTCAGCAGAAAGCTATTGTCTGAGACATGACTAGCTATTGAATTATGGTACGCGGCTGGAGGGGGTTTGTCCCAACACCAAGAGTTTTCCATTAACAAGCTTAACGATTTTTATGACAACTTTCTGTCACTTGTACGTGCCAAAAGGTCGTACCGGATCTCAAAAAACTTGCACACAAACACAAGATATCAACCTTTTCAGCTGGTGTGAATAAAAAACGTGGGTATTTGCATAAACTAGGTGGCTAATCTGAAGATTTATTCTGCCCTACAGTGACCTACACATTCTCACCATTCATATGAACCTGGTGTGGTTATATAGCCCGTTGAAAAAAAGAAGCCAACAAAAAATTTAATATTCAAATAGGATTCAATTAATTCTTTACAGTGGGAATCTTTTCTCTTCGGAAAAAAGAAGAGTTTATACGAATGTAGAGTGTGCCCACAAGGGAGAATGAATAAAACTATCTAACAATGAACACGATTTTTTTATAGATGAAAGGTATATTTAAGCAAGTGAAACTTAAATAGTGTCTAAAAGCAGGGCATATCTTCTTGTGATAATTTGTGAGAATGATAAGAATCATCAAATTTTTGCTTGCCATCCTAGCATACTAATACCTACCAAACGTGTGTTAAAGATTCAAAAGATTTGGCAAATATGTGATCAGCACTACTCGTCCAAACAGAAAATTGCACTCTTCAACTCTTTTCGAGAGAAAAGGTAAAAACTCCTTTGAGCTTAGTTTTTCACACATGCTCAAAGACTGCACTGAATTTAGATAGCTATTTCAAATTTTATAAGTCTTCTCTTTACAACCTCCTTATATGATTCCATTCTGCTTTAATACAATAGCATCAACATTCTCTCATTGCAATGCAATACTACAAGATTTTTATGCACCATGATATTGCGCATATCTAAAATTTCATTAATCCAGCTGCTTTGCCCGGTCTAATAAATTTATAATTATCAAACATTAAAAAATCCATAACGAGATGACGATGCTATTGCTTCCGTCGTCTAAACAGGAGTTTGGAGTACATTCACAACTATATGAAGTACAGACATGCGGATAAAAGCGAAAGTGAGTGTGTAAAGGTACAACATTGGGATGTGATGTCCTTTCAGCAGACATCGACAGTCATCATATACATTATGAGGGTTATAATGACCATGATTCACTAGCATTTCTGGCTTCTATTTAAGGCATGCAATAAATATACGTAAGACCACCGTTATGTGACAAAAAAATGACTTGCAGCTCTTAACAATATTATTTGAATTCGTAGAGAGCAACAGGGAACTGCACTGTGTGTTTTTTATTCTAGATAAGATTTTTCTTCTTTTACCATGTTTTGATTTTGCTAATAGAGATAACGAAGTCCATGATGTTAATGATGATTGCGTTAACGCACTGGGTTTTTTACTTGGGTTGGGTAGACTGTTTGAGCAAACGATTTTATATGACGTTTGTTTGTGTTGTGTGTAATGTGTACTTATTTGGCTTGCGTTCCTCTAACCTCTCACTTTTTGTGGTTGTGTCTTAATGTAAAGGTTGATAGGTTAGCAGTTACTATTAGCTAAGTAGGTAGCGCTCCTCACGGAATGTCAATTGGTGAGCCCACATCCCATCGTAGCTCAAATGAAGGGACAAGAAACAAAGTATTGAGTTGACATTAATTATTCCCCTGCACAGGATTCTACTGCGTAAAAAATCAATTTTTAAGGAAAATGATTGATGTTGAATGTTGATTGCACGAATCAGGAGGCTTTCTAATTTTATTAGGTTGTATAATGACTCTCATCCATTATTTATTGGCTAGCGTAGCTTGCAGTAGAGGACGTCTAAAATGAAATAGATTGAGTTTAATATATTCCTTCCGGACATGCCACTTTAGATTCCTGTTACACTTCTTCATTCATTACATAATAAGTAAATGCACAAAAAACTTACTCATAGATCGTTTTTGTAGAAAATCCCGGAAACGTTTATTTTGATTTATTTGACTGGTTCAATAATATTGGGTTAGGAAGAAGCAATGTGATTAGTCCAGGATACACAATTTTTGGGAAATTCTCACACAATAAATTAGAACCCTCAAGTCAGTCAGGCAATAAATGCCACGTTTCCATATCCAGCCTTGCTCACATTTGAGAATGAAATGAAGGGAATGTTCATGCAACCGACAAGTAAGAACCGTTATCTTGTTATACAACCTCCTATCAATACCAATATGATTACATCATTAGCGACAAATTGCTTCAAGGAACAGGAGTAGCAAAAACTAAAAGAATTCAACAATTTTCCCTGTCGCATGAACGGCTAACTTCCACAATGGGAAAATATTACGGGGCTACCTAGTAATGTATGTAGTATGTGTCTCATACACGGATAAACATGACAACTTCATTTATCAGTATTAAAATACACCTGTCTTTATTGATGTAACGTAACATGCCTAAGTGCATACTCCATTTATTTCATACTTAATGTTATGATGACACCCGTGACCTTAGCTAAATCCGCCAGGGTCACGTCCAACTTAAACTTGCCATCGTTTCATGTCCCTTATCTATTGTTGCCCACACAGAGTTCAGTCATCGAATGAAAACTCAATTTTCCCATGACTTGCTCTAAACTACACAGTTTAATAAAGTGTATCATCAGCATGCAAATATCAAGAACTGTGATGAAATTCCTATCTCACTTTTGCATGAATTTTCCCATTCGTTCGTATAAACAGTGCGAAAACTCCCATATGTAATGAAAGGAGTATGCAATGGTGTGTTTGTGCACAACATGTCATGTCATATTTCACTTTTAGTAAATCATGCATGCTCATTGGTATGGTCGCATTTGGCAAAAAGAATGAAAAAAATTGTCGTTCTGCACGTCCAAAAGTGGCTTGTCGTTAGTTTGATGTAGACTTTGAAAAAATAATATCTATATCCATTCAAACATAATGCACATATATTTATTTAAAAGGGGCAACTTTGGAAAGCCATACAAGAAGAAGACGAAGAAAAATATATAGAATAAAAGGGAATCCTTTATGAATTCACACACTTGTCACTTGACACAGTTTAGGGGCAATTATATTTACGTAATAAACCATCAATTCTCTTGGCGAACCTCCTAATTCGTGGAGACCATTGAATAACACAGAAAGGGAAGGGAATTACGATGCAATGTGATTTTAGTTGGAGTTGACTGACTGACTGACTCTTTTGTTATGTTGTTAGTTATACGTACTATGTAGACTATAACATGTTTGACATTTGTATTTCTTCTTTGTTTCTCTCAACAATGTTGGTTGTTGTTGGTTTGTTTCATTAATCCAAAGATGGATAAAAAATATATGGCATCTGCATGTGCAATACAATATTTTGTAGGTTTGTATCAGTCAGGAATACAAGAGCGGTATTTTTTTAATTGCTTCACCTGACTATCTCTCTGCCAATGTGAAACGTGAATGATCGCAGGGATATCTGACTAATAACACGCTAGTTGTTATACAATACCATCATATCCCACATTACCTTTCAAACGTCTACCTAAACTATGGTGATTTCCATAAAATTAACAGTTTCGTGGTCATTGCACTGTACTCTTAAATTCGATAAGGAGGCAAAGAACGGATTGGAGATTGAGATGAGAGATGAAGATGAGACAATAGATCACATACCGCAAAACAATATGCTGGTTTATAATTTGTTTTTACACCCAAAATATTAACACTTGTAATATTGGGCTGTTTGCAATTACACACATGTTAGATAAAAATCCCACACATTAGGAATAATCATCTGAATCTTACAAAATTTAAATTAGTATGTACGGTGAAATATCCCCTTTTCCTTAAACCTGTAATTACCTTTATTATATAAAAATTGGGTTCTAAAACAAATGAATTATAATGATGGAGATAAGACTTTTTCATTATCAAGTCCGCCATTTACGTCTAAAATTTCAATGCTAATGCTATACATCATCGTATCACTACTTTCATCAAAAATTGACGGCACTGAACAGATAAGAATATACTAGGATCTTTCACCACACTTGAGCACGTGTACTCAACCCTTGAAAGATATTACTTAATTACAAATATTCAATATCAAAAAATTAGCATTGGCGGCTAAAGGTTTGTGAAGCACGTTTCATAATGAGATCATGATAAGGAACCGATGAAAATGAAAAATAACACGATTCTTGAAAAAAAAACTGAGTCAAGTCCATATCCAAATAGCGGTAGCATGCATAGCAGTATTAAACTTAATTGGGAGACAGTAAAAACTTATCATAAAAGGAAAAAAACACTACCGTATAACTGTGTTAGAAACAAGCCAATAATACTCAAATAAAAAATCCCATTGATCCTCAACTAAAGCAAAACAAATTGACTTGTACTGCATGAGTTTACGTAATCATGAAGGTTGGAGAAGCTGCAAACATCGACCTTCATACTGGTGAGAAACTGGGCTAATTTTTCTCATTTTACTTTCCTTATCATTCATCATGATAATATAGTTACTAGTGTATTTATGTAATACACCATGTACCCTGTTTGCATAAGGTAATACTAAACTACAGCAGTTAGGAAGACATAACATTACCAGTTTCAGTTTCCAATTCCCTTTTTCGATGAGATAATCCTTTGCTCTAAAGGGAAACTCGACAGGAAACTATAATAGTGTGCGATACGGATTTTTTTACTACCAATTGTTGTCTCAATACTGATCCTGTTAAAAATGCCTTTTTTGCTGTGCTAACAACCTGCATTACTATCTACCTACCAAAACCAACCACTCATTGGCTTTAAGGGGCTGATATTGCATCATTATCAGAATTATTACATAAATGGATTCATGCACCTTGTGTTTTACTCCGTTGATGCAAAAATTAGCGATCAAAGTGGCGATTAAAAGAGGCCAAGATTTCGTTTTTGTGCAGTGTGTGAACTCACGTTTTAAATGTACTTTTGATTCTTGACAAAATATGATTATTTCAGAGATTAATAATATGGGAGTTTTTTAAAGCAACATTGGGAAAGAGTAATATAATATGGTCTTTTTGTTTTGTTGTTTGTTCCCTTTTCAATTGTACATTTTGACATTTGAAAAGAATCTTCTTACGTGACTCCCAACTCACTTCCTCCTCTTCATTCATCTTCACACTTGGAACTTGTTACAAACATGCCATTAATTTGTATTACAATATCATTAAGGTAGCAAAACAACACCCATGGGGTAGTCGTGGTCATCTGACAAGATTAATTCTTTTTCAACTAAACGTAAAAAGATAAAGAATTTACATAATGTAAACATTACCCACATCTACATACCAGCACAAGTCTGAATTCAGGTGCACAAGAAGCCCCAAAAAGTGAATCAGATCAGAGAATAATATAATGAAAAACGAAATGGCTCAGAGCAACCAAATTTATGGAGTTTGTAGATCGCAAATGGCAAGCAGAAGCAAACAAGTAGGAATGCTTAGGTGAGGGTACAACATGAGTGTGTTATTTCATCATCCACATAATCATTTACATGAATGATGAAGATGACGAATGATCTGATTAAATTATAAATAATATGACGTTCTATTCACTGTTTTGTGGTAGACACGCCACACATCTTTCCTTGATAATGATCTCAGCTCTGTTGTCTTAGTAATCACCTCAGCACAACCTAATCTGTAAGGTGAATAGACGTCGTGGTGGTGCAGTAAAGCTGCACAATATTGGACTTTGTTAACATTCTTACACGTATGCTGCAACTGACCTAATTTGAAGCCATAAAAAAGGCCGGCCGGATGGACATTGTATAGATGGGCAGGAGGCAAATAAGGTACATGCATAGACACTCCAAATTTTTGAGTACCTCTTTCTATTTTTGCTGAAAATCATACTTCTTTGTTCCAACAAGCTCAACATTTTGATGAATTTATCACGTTCTGTCGTCACTAAAGATAATATAACCTCAATCACTTAAATCTTGGGGCATCCCATTCCCAATCATACCATTTTATTGTTCTTCCTTGCCAAACTTCATCTCGGATTGGGAAACCAAATCTGGAATGCTCAATTGGGCTTTCACACGACTTGGTTGATAGGTAGGTAGAATGAAGTAGGTACTTATTAGCTTAATAAATTTTGGGAACAGCCGGCTATAATTTAATTACTGTTGTGGGAATAGGAAATCCGTGATTGATTTGTTATGGCATGACGTTGCAAGACACCCTCTACAACCCGTACAAAAGCTGTTAGAATTAAAGCAGTGAGCTCCTTTGAGCCAATGCTTATTTATAGTGACATATTATCCAACACCTTCCCAATTTGCAAGTTGTATTTAAGTTGACGTGTAATTGGCAGCTTTGTTTAGCATTTCGTTCCAAAGACCTTGCCTAGTATTGTGACACTTTTTAAACGACCATTTAGTCACATCAAGTTACATGGTTGATTTCTTTCAAGTCATTCAGCCTCTTGTAATTATGACATCAAATACTGTATACTTGAGACTGAGAGGATAATGATTAGCTTTTGTGAGGATTCTCAATTCAGCATGTGAAGTCAGTTTTGTATATGGGCAAAAACCCATTGACAATGCTTCTGAATGGTGTGGTAGTGTACCTTTTCAACAGAGCCACTGTAACATTTGCTTAATTACGCGCATGAATGAAAAATGAGGTATTTATATTGGATCTTGAAACCTAATTCATTACGTAATTCAGAGACCTACGCATATCTACAGTTTTTCCTAATAAATGGTCTTAATTCTGTACACTTTGTAATGATAACAAGACTTAACTAAGGCTGTCGTGTGTAATGTAAATGGGCAGTAAAAGTATGGAACAAGAATTGGCTTTACAGACAGGAATCAATTGAACAAAACTTGCTAAATGTCCTCCCCTTCAGTTTATCACAAACTGTTTGGAAACAGAATACACTTGTTACTTTCCTTTATTGTGATTGACTTGACATGAATTTACTTTTTTCTTTAGTTCCTTTTCTTTTCCGTTTTCCTTCGCAAATAAGTAAATACAAAAAATTAAGGAAAACAAAGCTAGTTGAAGGAATTCGCAGAATAATTGAAGAATACAAGTGTTTTTGGCTTTAAGGAAACTTTTCTACGCGTCATTGAATCCATTTTACTTAAATTGGTTCTTTTTACAATATCGTGATTTCGTATAATTTTAAAGTCTAGCATGCCACTATTGACTATAATATTTTATTGGGCAAAGCAATTCAATTCGATTTACAACTGCTTAGAAAAGAAAATCTTTTTAGAATATTACAGAAAACTGCAATTTAGGAATGCATTTTTGATTAAAAATATTTTTTCGCTGACAGTTGCAATATTGCACAAATGACACTCCTGCTCTTCACAGTTTGAATGTTATCGCTCAAAAATGATATAATAAGTGAAATCATACATGGAATAAAGTGAATGAAATAAAAACATGCAAATCTTTTCACATCGCAAACATTTTAAAGCAATCCCAAGCTACGTGACATAATCAAAAGCAAACTTTTTAGTTCTTCTTACAACTTACAGAATATGAATGAAAAGGAAAATGTACAACAAAAAAAGGAACACAGGGAAGATGCAGTAACGGCTGACGTGCAGTTAGTTGTTGCTGAGGATCCTACTTACCACAAACAGTAGGAATAAATGTGCTTTTTGGTTCTTTAAAAGAAAAGACGAGACGATGTGCAGGTACAGGTTAGAAGACCAACAGGTACACATCCTCGTTGTCTGGTTTTATGGGATGAAAAATCGTTCACAGCGCAACAACGCATCTCCTCTTTCATTTGACAAGACATTAAAAAATCGTAACTGACATTATTACTTACTTTTGCTTTTAAACATGCACATTTTCATTTACAATCGTATTATTTCATGTAGGTCATCCCCATCATTGACTCATCATCACGTTGTGACTGCAACTCATCTTGCATGCTTGTACAATGAATGAGTTTAAACCCTTTTAAGCATCAAATCACACATCCCGCTATGAAAACAACCGAAACTCCTAATTTGTCAAATTAACCTGACTAATTGTAAAAGTGGAAAATCCCTTGGGCAAATGTTGGTTTTTACACTTTGTATTTGGTAAGTGTTCTCCCTTTTTTTATAAACTTCTCTCAAACCAAATCAGCCAAAAGCACTGCCTCACTTCTTGCACATCCGTTTTTTGGTCTCTGACTGTCAGACGAAAAGGCATGACAGCGAGACAATTTACCTAGTCATTATACAATCGCACATGGCTACAAATCCTGTCTGACTTCTTATGCAAGAGAATCATCACGTACAAAATCAACATTGACTTTATTTTCACTCTGCTATGTATCATGTGTCAGCTTATTAATTCGTCTTTATCAACGCCATTGCGAAATGGACACCATCATCGCCACTGCCAAGATACAAATCTGTAGTTAATACTTATTTAGCTAACATTAAAATGAATTTTATTGTCGAAATAGTAAAATGACCATTACACATGCTCAATGGTTTACTTTATCCCAAAAAAACAATGAGTTTGAAACTTTTGAAAGCGGATTTTTCCCCTACGCTAATGTCTCAATTATTGTCGAACATTGTAAATATTTGGGAAAAACAAAGGTAGTAAAGTCAGCAGAATCATTTACACATGAGCTTTGCATTGAACTAGGATAACGGATGCAAGTGATAATGATGATGCATATAATATTACACTGTTCATTTTTTGTTTGTGGACATTTTATTCATCTACCTTTAAAACTTAGCCCTTCCTTCACATTTTTCCAAGTAATTACACTGCATATTCAAGCAAGGGTAAACAAAAAGGAAGCAGAGTATAAGCCCAAACCAAGTACCACTAAATTTATTATAATAAGCCGTGGAAGTACAACAACATGTGCATGTATAGTAGGGAAATATTATTTTATATGAAGATTGAAAAACGAATAAAATATTTTTTTTCAACTGAACTACCACGGTATTATTTTTTTGGCAAGGAATTATACGTGACTTTAAAAAACATCACATTACATAAATTTTGAGTGAGAGATACACAGATATACAAATACAAGAGAACGTATACTGTCTATGAATGAACGTTTTAAAAAACCTTTTTGTTGATGAGAACACTCACACATCATCAAAAATAGCCAGCCAAAGGAAGGGCTAACACACATATTTTTGAACCATTTGCCAAAGTATTTGCAATGTTAACTGTATAAAACAGCATGAGTACTTAAGTATACCTAGATATATTATACATTCATAACTCAACCTTTTCTGCTTCTTTCCACTGCGATGTGTGTATATGATTAGATTCTGGTATTTCATAAGTGTTCTATGACCGTTAATTGCAAATTTCACTTTTCATCTCTCTCTTTCCGTACCTCTGCTCAGAGGTTTAAGCTATTGCTGCTACGACCTACGTATGAGTATAACTTATTACTTGTGAGCCGCAAAAACTACGCAGCGTTTTAAGTGTCTAATATTTCATTTAATTTTCTTACGGCGTTCTAAGTATCTACGTACACTACGCGTAATGCATTTTTCATGCCATGGTTTACCACTTTACTACCTGTCTTGTCTACTCAAAGACAGACACCTGTTCTAGGGCGTGTTTTCCAATAAATCTTGTCACCATACCATCTTAATTCTCAACATGAACCGTTTCATTCATAACTAGGCCATTGGATATATATTATGCATATTTCTATATCAACCCAATTGATACTTGTGTCTCTGTCCATCTACAACTTACAATAACTAGTCCAGTTTGAGTTTTATAGGCAATTCCAAACATGCATGATCTCATGTCAAAAAACAATTAAATGAGTTTAATTTTCAAAATCCAAAGCTGAAACAAAATATGTAACTATTCGACACACTGCAAATCATAATCTGTATCAACTTCTAGGGAAGATAATTTTATCAAGGAAGAACACTACGTTGCAAATTACGTTACGATTTGGGATATAATATCTCTCATTTCTTCGTAGACCCGTTGCACTCCTGCAGATATAATTTGAGAGCTTCTGTTCGCTCTAAATGAGGACACACACATCCGATTCATACGAAGTTACTAGAGATACACACATAATACATACGTGTTGGGCTCGCACATTCACAATAAAAATTGTCCTTATGTAACATATATCTAACCTGCCTTTCCTTAGCTGCTACCTGGCTGGGCGAGTGAGTTCACCATCACATCATCCATTCAATGCATATTATCTGCTTGTTTACGCATTCACAATCTTCCTTCCTCCTTTATCTACAAAGGAGAGTGAGAAGGAAGATTGAGTTTGAAAACGCATGCAGTTTTGTATCGTATGCAACACTGTATATGTTTGGCCACATAAGAACATACGTATTTTAAACACATTCTCGTTGTCAAATTCACATTATATTACTACGAATTACGAGATGACTGAGGTAGGCCATAGACTGGTTAATTGTACATGCCAAAATACACTACGACTGCTGCTAATCAACTTATCAGGCAATAGCGGAAAATCTAGTGAGGAGGCTTGGCGTGTCTTGTAGATTGCTGATCTATCTATCTCTATGTGATGTCATTCAGGTAGGTTATATAACGTTCGCTTGTTACGTAAAAAGAGGAACCATTGTCATTATATTTTGTCACTCTACCTTTTGTATCTCTAGAGGAAAATAAACCAAATTATGTATAACTCGTGTCCACTGTAAATCCGTAGCTGATGATGTACGAAACTGACGAAAAATAATAATTTATTCCCAATTGTTACTGACATAAAAGGAAGAGATTGTACCTATATTACTAGGCATTTCAAGCTCTATTGTTATTGATCTTGTATACCAACCCTCGATGTAAAGCAATCATTCCGAAGAAATTGAAATCGAAACTTTGTGTTTGTGTGCGATGGCTGAATAATGAGGACTCACGTAACAATACATGTATAACAATCAAAATGGCAGCAATATTATTCACAAACACTAATATCTACTTCGCTACCTTTCTTGTATTGAAAAACGCAAATGACTGACAAATAATCTCTTGAATCAAATTTTTCTTTGTAGAGTTAAAAATTAAGAAAACGTTGTGCTTCTGCCTTTTGTATGTTTTACACGATGCGCTTGATTATTGTCATTATTCCTGATTAAAAATTTCTTAACTACGGTCATCACACCAATTATTTATTTAGGAATCAAAATTTTGTATACATAAACATACACAAATTATAATTTTTCTCTCAAAATTATGTGTGCAGATTCACAAGAAATATTGTCCCGCATTGTCATCAGTTCTTTGTCTACCTATATATTTTTATTACTCATCGTAATTACGCGTGTGCTCCATTCCGCGATTTATTTGTATAAAGTCTAATTCTTATTCATGCTATAATCTATCATTTTCGCGAAATATTGGGACATAATTTCAACAGGATGAGGCACCTCAGAATAATAGAGATGAGTGCTCTTTTGACTGTGTGCTACTTGTCAACCATCCTTCTTTCGCCGTATCATTATCATATTCTTTATTAGGTGCTCATAATGAAGATGCTCATGTTGAGGCTTTGCTATTTTCATATATATTCTTCTAGCTTATGACATGAGCATGCTAACGTACTTTACTGCAAATAATGATGAACCCATTTTGCAACTGAAGAAACATCTTTTTATAACTCTTCTCAGTCATTACTAGTTAGTACCTTTTACTACTACTCATCTGCACACTTCGCTTCATCATCTTCATCTCCCCTTTTAACACTAGGCAACTAATGATAATGACTGATTATTGGAACAACATTGGTCACTATGACTTTGTAGGTACTATGATATGCATACTCGCTAAAATACAGAAAAAACTTCATATTTTAAAAATTATTATATTCAAATCTAGCTTAATATATATTACAGAATATATAAGATTTTTCCAAACAAATTTACTATGAAAAACGCATAAGGAACTTTATATTCATATAGAAATATTGTGTAAGGATGAACAATAAAAGCCTGCGATGATTCCTCTTGCGTGAACGTGAAATAAAAATGTGATGTGCATATAAATGTACAAGGTAGATGACACAGACACTACCTGCTATATATAATCCTATTTGACTCCTTCAAAAGTAGCATTAGAACTACTGTTAATGCATAAATATATACAGCTTTGTAAATATATAGGGTAACAAAATAATCATGAAAACTTTATAAAAATCTTGTTTTCTAGACATGCGAATTACGACATTTTACAACCAAACAGCTTGATTTTGCAGCAGCCAACATCAAAACACATTTGCTTCCTAAATGTTTGAATTAAGGATGTATAGAGGCTTTTGGGGAAAAAGGCGAAAAAATCATTTTTCAAATGACATGTGATCTTTTCGTACATTTACATAAATCATAAATGAATAAAATATATTGTCATTAATTTGTAATTTTATAGCATGCGAACGTGCAATGCATGAGTATGCAACAATAAAGTTTTGGTGCTACATAGTCTCACCATTTTATACGTCACTGCTATCTTATGAATTCATTCATTCTCATTTCAAACCCAATTCCAGTGAGTCATCCTCTACTCCATGTCATTATCAAAAGAGTTAGTGAACTCGTTAGGAAACCCTCATTTAACTTCGGAGGTGATGAAATTGAACTAATTTTGGATGATAATCTTATCCAAACCACAAATGCAGTCACTTATTATTACGCTGTACTCTATTTATAATGAGACGCCGCTTTAGTTGATGCAGCGAAGAGAAATGGGAACACTTGTGGTTTTTCCAAGGGCTTCGAAAACACCCTTAAATGACAAGAGTTGAATTACTCTAACCAAAAATGAAACAAAGGATTTTAAACACGAATTGAATTGATTTTTCCATACTGACATAAAACAAAAATAGAGGAAGTACGAGGTTTTGGTCATGCGGTTAAAGTAAAGAGTAAATTGTCATCTCTTACATAACTTCCATGCGTGTTTAACTAGCATTCTCTCAAAAAATTGGTAATCCTAATACGGTACTTACTACTGTCTACGAGATTTGACACGATGAACCACCTACAAAAAAGTGGAATAGACGGCCTTGAGATAGGTTATTTACACAGAGAGGTACAGGTGCGGCAACAACAATAATTTTTTTCTTTCCCTCTCAAGCAAAATGGAGATGAACTAGCAGGTCGTCTTGTACTTATAACGGAATTTATAATAACATGCCGAGAAAAAGGAACCAAAACAAATAATGCTAATGAAGCTGAGAACCTTTTGCATTTACGTAACCGCATATTATATACATACATATTTCTATTTAAGAAACAAGACTGCGGATAAATGTGAATTTCTTTAATTTCTATAAACTATGTAAGACTAAGACCACAATTAGTAGCTAAGTAAATTCTTGAACTATCTTAAAACGTAATGTGCTCACCCTCATTTTTACGCACTCTTTTTTGTATTTCATTTGCCTCTAGCATCTCCACTTTATTCTCAACTTGCTAATCCCTGTTTTAGTGGGTTCGTTCAACTTGCAACAAATGAAAGTAAAACTTGATGTCGAACAGCATAACCTATAATACTTACTGCAGCTCTTCTAAAACTAACTATAAAAATGAATGTGTATTAAATTACATACGCTTTTTGAATTCATATTATCCTTCCTTAATTCTAGGCTTCTCTATCAATCTTCAAACATTATTTTGCGAAAAGGAACAAATATGTCCCGTCTGCTAATTCTTACAATGTAACAAGAACTTCATCATTACTAGATGATGATGACTGACTGAGTTGCATAGAAAACACCTTCTAATTTGTAGTTTTGTCGATGTCAAAGTCAAGGAATCTAAATTACACGTATGGTTCTTTATTCCTTGTCATCATTCATGCTCCTTTTCGAGACTGTATCAAGAATAAAATATGAATGACAATGCAGGATTTTTAAAGCCACAACCACGACATGCGGTACATGGCAAGGCATATATAATGCGATATGGTGCTCATTCATTGTTCATCGCTTCATGCTATTTTTATCTTTGAATGATAAGTACATACCTACAGGGATGATAGAGAGTAGTAGGCACGTGTACATAATATGAATGAAAGAGATTTTAGATTGCGGCGATTGTCAAATCTGCAGCGGTACAACAAATTGATCTCTCGGTGCAAACTTGATAAATGGAGAAAAGATGAATCTATTTGACAACACGTGTTTGCTAAACAGCACCAAATACCATTGCATTTGTGAGGAAGATGTTATCCAAAATCAAAGAATGATTCATGAATGAAGAGGAACATTAATGGTAATATTATTATGATGCAATGTACGCACACCGGGATGTAATGTAAATGACTTGACTTACCAAAATGATATAAAACAAATTCATACATTTAATATTATATAATGGTAAATGAATAATAAACTAGAATGGGTTTTTGATGCATGTTGAAATTTTAAGTTGACTTACGGTTAAAGTGCGCACAAGGAAAATCTCAATCCAATTTATTCCCCAGGTAGTTAAGAATCCAATATTGTTTTTATAGAAATGAATCCAATGGGAAAGTGAAAACTAGTTTGATTTATTTTTTATCTACTTCCGTTAGAAATGACGTTTTAATCATAAAAGAATATGTAATCTCTTTAGCACTTTCACTGAACAAAAAAGTAATATGGCTGTTTTAAAATTTTATACAACTTTTGTTAGATAATTTCATCCGTATCCGAGTAACTCAACGGCACACTTGTTTATCTTTTAGATTTAAAAAAGGCTCAATTTCCTTTTGCAGAACTAATCACTTGAGAAATGAGAGGGGTCAAATTCCGAATTGAAAACAAATTCTTTTACTAAGGCACTCGACAGTATCATGACCACGCCATGAAATCCTTACATCACTGCCGTAATAACCAGGAACACGTTCAATTTTTTCCCAACTCTTTTGATCCCAAAATGAAAAAGCACAAATTTTAGTTTGAGGCGACTTGAGTGACAATAACTGTTTTTGGCAACCACACCAAGCAACGGCAAAGGAGTGAATGAAAAATATTAGCGAGTAAAAATTTTGATGTAGACAGTAAATATGAGAGACGCGGACACAACAAAGATTTTTTGATGTGCTCATGAGCTAAGTGCTTTCCCAAATAAGCTCAAGTTAGCATAGCTTTCCACGTTATAACACCTGGGAATGGCCTTCATAATAAGCAAGACACTTTAGGGGTCCCCTGATCCCCTTTACTCCAATCAAATACACACATACTCACACACTTGATAAAATTAAATAGAATGAAATGCTTCACGTCATAAAACATTACGAATATTACCATATACAAACTCCGCTGTCAATATCTTCATAAGAAATGCATGCATGCAAAAATATAGCAGCTAGTTTGTTATGTAGATGCCTTTAAAGTCCCTTACATTTACGCTCCACAGGAATATATATAGCACAACTGCATTTCACTACTCAGATGCAGAGATACACGCATACGTCTTTGGATTAGATAGGCCGGCACTTCATACTTTTCAACTTGATTCCGTGGTTCTTCGCAACAATGCAGTACTCCTTTTTGTCTTGTCTTCTTGCATATCCGTAAGATTGCGAATGCATAATATACCAGTACTCACATCACATTCGTAATAATATGCGTGCGTTCTTCGTCTCAGCGTTCGTATGTGGACTGCATAATATCATCATAATATTCAATTGCGTATGCGTAAAATGTTGTTTCAGTCGGCAGAAATAGTGTACCCCACACATGACACATATAAAGTATGCACATACAAGAATTAAATCTACAGGCTAGTTCCCTTCTTTTGATGTTTGCATGCATGCAGTGCTCATGCAAACAATTTTTCCATATATTATTACATAGCATAAAGATTAAATAGTACAAACTTCAACTATCAAGAGGAGAAGGCTTTCGCTCTCACTCTTACTCTCATCCATTCACGTTACGTTACGTCAACGATTTTGTGTAAAGGCCTACATCTATCTTTTTCTTTGCTGACTATCCCCTTTTCTCTGTTGGACGTACACTTTAAGAAACAATCTAAGATTCTATGACAACCCATTAAAATGAGTCTATAACGTCGTCGTCATGCAAGATTATATAATAGCGTGTTTTGTTTATTTTAGCTGATCGTTATAATACCCCTAAGAAGGAAGACAGTTAGGTAGGCAAAGAAGATAATAAGCATAGGTAGCGTAAACAGAAGACAGAAACAAAGATGAGAAGTGAGCAGAGTGAGTGATGGAATGGGTTTTTATCTTGATTTAAACACTGCTTTCCTCATGTTAATGTTCTCATACAAACGTCTTTGATTAAATAACGCTTCATTCAGCGTCATCTTGACATCAAGGAAATTACTCTGATGGTGTGGTGGTGTGGTGATGGTGGAGTCTTGTCTTGACTAACTCTGGTGTCGAGCTCAGTGCGCACTCACATGTTGCTGTAAAAATTAGCTTGTTTGTGCACCCTGAGACTGAGACACTTGATATCCCCAAAGTGTGAAAATGGTAGTGTTACTGTTTTGAGACTCCTTGATGAAAAATCTATTAGCTTATGATGGTGATACGATAAGCAAGAAATTATAAGCATGGGCTTTCGGAACAACGAAATGCAAACAAAGCTAACAAGCTATTTCGTTCTAATCTTGTATCGTTTTTGTTTTTAGGTTTGCCTAAGAAAAAATCATGTTGAACTGATTAGTGGAGTGTCAGTTTTTCTGACAAGCTTGCATGAATTAATTATTTCATGTTAAAAAAGGGTTCACCCACACGACGAGAGTGCAGCTTTAGCGACAACGGCATGCATACTGTAGTTACGCTTGATGCATTTTTACAAACTCCCTTCCCTTATGAATGATTTTTTCTTGGAGTTGACAAAAACTCACTTTTCACCTTTGTTTGCGGCACACTCACTTTTTCTTTCATTTTTTGGTGACATGAATAAATTACAGGACCACCTGTCAAAACGATTGAAAAATTTGATTGTGGAGTACAGGGCTACACGTAATGTGGAAAGTAGATAAGTACGCATTCACATTATAGCTACGTATTAATATTCCATGTTGGATGGATTGGTCAACGACAGTTAAAAAATGTATCATGTGACTGTTTGGTTGCTGCCACCCTCATTATTATTACACTTTTTATTATCTCAGACGACCATGATGTCATTTACTCTCCTCCTGTCACATTTTTTCCCAATTCTGCTTTTTTGTCGTCGGCCTGAAAAGAAAATTATGTCAGATGTAGGTTCCTGATAAAGGCTCTTGAAATGAAAGACGGAAAATTGTATAGTTTTCGTCGCAATTATACCGTCTATTGACCATCACTGGCAAAGGGATTCCAGAATCACAATTATTTATTGAGCTATAAAGCAGCATCGTGCCAAATTTGCCATCAATTACGGAATATTTACCCCGAAAAATTACAAGGAATGGTCAATTACATAGGTTTATGATAATGAGTCCCTTGGATTTCGTAATACAGCCTATTCATGGTGATGATGAAGATTGCCAAACTGAGCTGCAAGTCTATAAATGCAAATGACAATCAACTTTTAATGCAATTCAAACTATTGTACACCATAATATTAGACTACACACTTGAGTAAGTACTTTGTCAGCTCATCGTCTAAATCCATAATTTATGTTTGTTTGCTCACTTGCAGCAAGTAAATGCAACGTTTCCTCTTTGGTACAACCTGATATTTTAGATTTTTTATGAGTGTCCATATGATCTTGTCAAATCTTTAGACAACCTATAACAAATATGACTGATGATCAGGATGAGGATGAATGAGCAGAAGGAAATAATTTTAAGCCGATAAACTACTTATTATTCGGAGATTAGAGAAACGTGTCATTTCAAAGTTTGCTCACGAAATATCTAGAAAAAATTAATTTTAGTTTCCGTCTAGCCTACCTACCTAAATTCTCTTAAGGAATGTTGCATTTTTTCTAGAAGGCAAATTTCCTTGATGCTTCCGATATCCGAGTAAAATTAATTAAACATGCTCATAATATTAAGTACCATAAAACTCCTCTTGAGTTATATAATGATGAAGTGATTTTAATGAATAGCAGAAGATTTAGGTTAATACAGAAGTTACGTGGCGAATGTTGATACGATACGTTGAGATATTTTAAATCATCAACTGTGATTTTAAAAACACGGATCATTTTCCCCCCATTTTACGACTTGCAGCAGGAAAGGTGTCGATTTTTTTTGTAAAGATAAACAGAGCAAAATAATATTTCCTCTGTGTTTCAAGACCAGTTCGCTAAACAAGTGCAGAACAATGCTGTAAACGTTATAAATTAAGAACGCCTTTTTACTATATTGGTTCGAGAACAATGGCATTGCATTTGTGAGAATGCTCTCGTCTCATGTGTCCACTGGTTGAATGAAAGCCTTTAAATAAATAAATAATATTATGCACAACTATAATAAAAACATGTCAAGAGGGAATGTACTATTGTGGAGTGTGTGTGCTAGAAAATTCAAAGTTAATTTTTTTATTATGTTTTCCTTAATAATTCTATGCAGTGCACTTCACTTTCAGATTCTTCTGTCAAAACGGCAACGCATGCAGTCTTGCAAGCCTACACGAAAAAGGGAGAGGCGAGGCGAACGGAAAGGTTTCCACAATTACCACCACGATATGATATAAAACAATGAGGAGGTAAGCTGCACTTAAGTCAAGTCAGTGATATGACGATTAAGTTTACATGAACTATGAAGCTCAAGTATACTAACGACAACCCTGCAAAAATATTTAGTTTTATTGGATTTCTGAAGAAAATGCAAGTAAAACTTGGTAAAAGACCTTCAATTTAGAGATGAGCATTAAAAAATATGTCATAATTTTTTATGATAAAACCGCAGTAAAGATAGGAAACACGAGTTGAGTAATAATACAATAGGTTGTATACAAGTGTACTAATTTGACCGGTTTGTACCGTTACAATTTAATTATTATAAAAAATGTGTAACTTGAGCAAGCTTCGAAGGCGCGATAATAGGCGTGTAAAATTACGGTCATTATTGCACTAAATACTGCAGGCAATTTTATTCCCCTAATTCTTGTAAGGTGGGACCAATGACCACTTTTTTCTGTGGTGGATAACAAGTGCGTTTTTATATGCAGCAGATTTGCAACGTCATTTAAGTATTGAAGTAAATCAATATGCGGTTACACTAACAACCACTACCTACCTGCACGGCCTCCATTCAAAAACAGTGTTGAACTTTTGTAAGTAAACTTTAATGTTCCCGTGGTTGTAATTCTATAATTGAATAATAGTCACTTGACGACCGACTCACATGATCTTTCTGTGCTAAACCACCTCACTTTGCAATTACATGGAGTACATTATGGTAGTTTGAATTGAAAAAGTCAATTCTCATTTTTTATCACAGAGTCACATCATCGTGCACCTGTTTTGAGACACATTGGAGATAACTGCAGCCATTTGGGATTGGTTTGGTTTTTTGGTACTTGGAGTTTAAAAATTCAATACAATGAATTGTTTGCTTGTTCAGGTCGCCTGAAGATTCAGATTGGACGGTTTTTCAAGTGTGTAAAACCCATAAAAATGGATTATTGTACATAATTTGAAGCGTATAAATTTTACATAAAACTATGCAACTGTGGGGAGCAGATTATATAACATCTCTTTGTCTTTTCATGAGCATACAGGAGCTTCATCAGAAACTACATCAGGTGTTTGTGAAATGCTCCACAAGTTCTGCCAGTGAAACTGTTCTTTTATCAGCATTGCTTGTATTATTATTGAAAATCACTGTTATTAACTCAGAAATGATTTGAACCTTATCAAATCAAACTAATAGGGTTGAGCGAGAATTATGCAGTACTTTTGGCTCGCTTTTGAATTGGAAGTTAGCCTGAGTAAAAAGCAAATATGTGCTGCTTATTGAGGATTACATAGGTTTGTATTTTTTCATATTATTCTACTTTGCGTTGCGTCTTGGTATTTTATACATAACGATTATTATGATAAGCAATGTAGAGTTAGTAACACAATTATTTTTTTGTTTTTAACTACAAATTCTCCTCACGTTCATGTCTCGGCGGTGAAAAAGAGGGTAGAGTAGCCCTACATAATTTGTTTTGAAATGTGTGCTCCTCTTACTTCAAAGTATTTTTACCGATAACTGCAAAAAACGACAAGGTGGCGGTGGGGAAAGAAGATGTAATCGAAATATTTCGATTGAGAGCTCTTTTTACGTATAGAAAATTTGCTTACAATTATTGCATATTCCTACTGACACTTCTGTCAAAATGGTAGAGGGGCACGAAAGGTCAAGATGTCACAGAGTGGGATACATGTCAAACATTTAGGTTATGTATCATCAGCGCTATGGCATGCTGCTATTGCAATGTGAATATGACTCTGTCGTGTTTTGACACTGCAATAGTACATCATTTCACATGCAGTTTAGAAAAATTCTCACATGCTTAGTTTTTTTCTTCAATTGTACATGATTTAGTAAAAACAATCTTCCCCTCTCACTTACTCACTCTGATGCAGATGAAGTAGCAAAAGTAGGAGGATGTCAGCGGGTTACCACACAAAAAATCATATAACATTTATTACTCAAGATGGACAAATAACAAGATCTATTTGCTCAGTGAGTCCGCAGTATAAAAAATGGAACCCACAGTTCTCAATGCTCAAGCCCTGCACGTTGTAAGTGGAATGAGTGAGGTAAATGATAAATTATAAAGGGTCTGCCTTCCCATTTGCCATTCTCACTTTCGGTAAATAAATGTGGCACGTGAATGAATCAGTATTTTTTCTTCTTAATTTCTAGGAAAGTCTATTATCGCCTGTTGCATCATAAGATGTTTTATAATCATGATCATAGATGAAGGAGTTGTATTATTATGTGATTGTATTGTGATTGTGAGTTGAATTGTCAAGGAAAGTTCATCATCAAACTTGTTCGCTGCATCTTGTCAAACAAAAGTCAACCATCGTTATCATTACCTTCTGCTTATAGTCTTTCATAAACAATAAATATGTCAATGCAATTTATTGCCTAACGTTTTTGAGGAAAAGAAAGAAGAAACTACACAGAAGTATTTGAAATGGTGTAGAACCCAGTTCGTTCTATATTTAACTACGGCACCTCATTTAACTGCAGTGCTATTGTTCACCATATAATAAAAGTCGGCAATGGACAACAACTCAAAAAAAAATCAGCTCGTGCACTTTTTCAATACATTTCTTTTCCCTCATTTATTTTGCATGGAAAAATGGCAGCGCTCTAGCTTATTGAAATTTTCTATTTAAAGTATTAAATAACTGAAAAGAGTAGACCCATAATCTTTTGTGTTTGCGAATCCATTGTGTGTTTAAATAAGTATTACGATGCTGTAGAATCAGAAAGATTGTAATTTATAACAATTTACCTGGCGCGTCACTCGTACATAAGTTGGTACTTCGCAACTTCATGGCTACAATAATGTTAGACGGGTGTCTTTCATTAGTTTGCAAGCCATCTGTTCTCTAGTAAAGCACCTTGCAAGCCTTACTCAATATTTACCTTTAACTCTATTCTCGACGTAATACTTTCATCTTGTTTAAAGGCACCGTTATAAATAAACATGTTACACGTTCTCCTCATTTAAAAAATTGACCTTGAAAGTTTCCAACTTGTCTCGTCAACCAAATGGTATGAATTCGCAGGAAGAAAGTAAGTTTTGCAACAATAAAGTTAACCTCTATTGCCACGAACTTTAGACGCATGTGTTATACTTGCACGACTGCGTAAAATCCGGTTAGCTGTTAATCTTTTAGTCACATATATAAATACATACGACAGGAAACACGTGTACAAACAAGTGGAACGAAATCCTAAAAACGGTACATGGACATTTTACCTTCTAATATATGTATAATCCAGCAAATTCTTCTGAATTTTATAAACTCTAGCTAAATGAATAAATAAACTCGCTACTCCTTTACTACCATAATTTTTAAATGTTGCAAAATTTCATATTGCTATTCTCCACTTTTGGAGCCCTCATTCTTAATTTCATTTATAATTTGGAGAATTGGACTCGTCACCATAATTATTCATCAGCATTATATGGCATTGCTACAATAACATCAGAAATCAAAATGTTGCAAAGAAACGTTAATATTTGAGCGCATACTTACATCAATAATCAATGCTGCATTAAAGTTGTGCATATTTTAAAAATCAATGATAGGTGGTAATGATAAAAGCGAAGAGTAGAGACGTCTTAGCTGGCCCAAATGCACAGTCTCAACAAGCGGCGTTTGCATCAGTTAAAATGACGCATGTCTTCGTAAGCACAGGTCGTCACTACCTCAAACACATGCTTCAATCGCATTGTATTGAAGTACCTACTCCTCTAGTAAATTCATATCTTGTTTTTATGTTAACTAACAATTGCTAATATGAAATGATGATATCTGAAGCGTACCCAAAACACATATCTAAAGGAAATACTCAGGCAAACTCTTGCTAGAAGAGTGACCAGTAAGCTTCTAATTGCTGGTTTCCAATTAACTTGCTGATTACATCAGATCATGAAAATACGTGTTTACTTTACTCATTTTGCATTCATTTACGAACGATTGGTAGTTTGACTGTTAGCAAATATTGTATTACAAAAAATATGCATAAAATCACATTTTTTCTAACCACGCACTCATTCAAGCAGGTTAGTTATTCTTCAAGATTCAAGAGGATCACTTAGCATTCAATTCAATGCACTTTGATTTGTGTCTCAAAAATTCATTTTGGCTTTATAGCATCTGCTCCATTAAACAAATATAAGAGCTTTAATGCATCTCTCGTCATTTCTTTGACGGATTTATTGTTTACACAAACAATCAAACAAAGTAGGTAGGTACTTGTTGTGTATGAAATTGTTATGCACGTCGGCTTTGGCTTTTCCATTTAGCAATGCATTACCACGTTGTGTTTTGTTTGTGATGCATAATAACGTAATAAAGGTAAAGAAAAGTGCGAGTAGTTTATTTGGGTCTTTGGCAAATGTTGAGTTTGGCTTTAATAACTTAATCTCAAATTTTGCAATATCACGGTCATAAAGAATTAGTTCAATAGTCAGACATTTTGGCATTATGTGTCGACCTAAAATGATCTTCTTGGCGTTGCTGCGGTTGCATTATAATCCAATTGAGAAATTGAGAAATTTTTTATTAGTTCAGGATTAACAATTAACACTTGATCATCAACAGAATGAATTATGTTGGAACTTTTTTATATTCACGTTTGAGACGGACCAGCAATAAATAATCATGTTTTGGAGTAAATATTGATACAAAAACTACCAAATGTTTCCATTATTTAGGTCTTCTGTACGTGATTAATTTTTGCGATGTGATGACGTGTCATACATATTGCCATTTACCATGAAAAAGCACATTACTTGGTTGAATGCTAAATGTAAATATGATCACCACCCCAAAACCCTTAATTGCATTGCAAAATGATCGAACGCCGTATAACCAACAAGTCACAACTTTGTGCATTAATTTTCAGGCTGAAAAAATATCAACAATTGTTGAAGTATTATTGATTCTTTCCCTTCATGCGAGAAATTAGAACAGTTGCCGAGAGTAAAAAAGGATTTTGCAAGACTACAGGTACCTGCTACAGTTGGTTCACCTTATGAACATGTTTTTGCATAGGCATGTGATTACTGATATTTAATTCAGTTCATCAATTTGTTTGTCCAATGACAAATATGGTAAAGCCCTAATGGCATTTGGTATGAGATCTGTGAAAAATGATTTTTTTCCCAAAACCAAACGACAAGAAAAATTATAAAGGAAAAATGCAAATGAAGATTTTTTTCTCCCAATTTAGAGGAAAGCAACAAGTGTTGTCCATGTCCAATCATTTTTAAGTGTCAGCTAAATAAAAGGTTACTTACCCAAGATTAGATTAAGTGAAAGTGAACTCAATTCGATTTCATTGGTAGATTTTTTGGTCATAAAATTTTTGTTATTTTTTCTCATGGCTTTGTTTTCCATTCCGAAGAGACAGAGCCCTTTAAATATTCTTGCAATCAAACAAACAGAAACACTCTGTCATCTGCAGAGACTGTGACTAGTTATGTATGTCGTAATTTCGTATTAATCATTCATTTATTCATCAGTCACTCAGTTGCATTTCTGGCTTGGCCTGACTCGAAGAAAAAAATAGGCGAGGCAGACAATAAGATGATGGTGGTGTGAGCAACTTTGCATCATGGGGAAGAATAATAATTGCAATGCACTTCAGGATGCACTGCAACCATACCGAAAACAAGCCTAAACAACATTTCGACTAGATACTATAATTCCGCATAAATTCCTATTGTTATTGCAAATGCATGTCAGCAAGACGGGATTGCATAAAAACCTTAATAATATTATCATCTTATATAATTTCTAATAAGGATGCATATAACAAGTATCACACTATATGTATACCGTATCGGAGATCAGGATGATTATGATTACAAACTGTTATTATAGATGCAGCACAAAACAAAACAACACCAACCACAATTATGTATTTTATTCACTTGACTTCTTGGTTTATGCAATTTACATCAATCTACCTGTAAATGCGTGTGTTTTAGATCGCGTGCCCATTGCCAATACTACGTAGGTAGATTCTCCATTCTGCGTATGATTCGTTCTGGAAGCATTAAAAACACATTTTTATTTTGTGTTTACAATTGACCCCAGCCAGCTGCATTTTTCTCGCTGGTCTTGACTAAAATTAGTTCAACGACTTTTGCGAAAGCTTCGGACTTCCATTTACACAATAATAATATGCAGGACGAAATGCCTTTGTTGCATTTTGCCTGCTTGCACTCATCATGCATTAGAATGAGGATCTAAAAATGGCCATATCATTTTGGGTACCTTAGAAAAGATCCAATGACCTCATCTCCTCTAAAAAGAGACAAACACCCCACCCTGAACTCTATCCACATTCGATTGATTGCCTGTTATTGACGACAATACGCTGAAAAGGGCAACATGACAGAAGACAGATTAAAAACATGTATGCACCAGCTCACTCCGTCTGTGTAGCTAAAGAAATCAAAGAGCAGTGTATAAAAAATAATCCACTTTTTCTTTCATAAAAAGATAACACTTGTTTCCCATTCAAATTTACTCCATTTTTAGACTGGCCAAGTGATGTGACTGACTGCACAGGAGTGGATCATGATGGATGATGTGTGTAAACTCACTGAAAGTGAGAGTAATCACCTTTAAGTTGTAAATTAGAGTCACAGAAAGTGGCCCAGCCTTGTCTTGGTTGTAAACACTTGAAAATAATTGAACATCGCATCATTTTTATTCCTTTTTGTGATCTCAGCTGGATAAGAAAAAACAATGTTGGTTTTACAGCACAACATAACATGATGCATGTTAATTTAATTCATTGAATATTCAACAAGCATGGGCGGAAATGCCGGTAACCCTCCTCACAGTTTTTCTAGATTGTTATCAAAAATTTACAATAAAACTTTTACCAGTTTTAACATTTCATGCATGGAGGTATTCAGTTTACGAGGCACGACTTGATATTTGATCTTCTGCTGTGATTGAACAAAGAGTCCTGCCAAGACACAATTATTGAAGATTTTGTAGGAAACAAAAAGCAAATAAGAAATTGATATAGGTCCCCAAAAACAATTGCATCACATTGTGAACGTACTGCATGGGATCCACAAAAATGCAATTTCCAAATACAGGAAGGTGATACATATAGAACATATGAACTCAAGATGCATGTGATATAGTCACTGACGCCATGAGGCAGACTGCAACTATATTAATCGATGAAGGGATAAAATGACACAACACTTGCATTTTTTGATAAGAACTGCTTTATATGCACCCCCTCTTGACTGACTCAAGTATCCTGGTTCTGGTTGCACATCAATCACAGCATCACAATCTCCTACCCTAACTGATCTAGTTTGAATGGAAAGTACGCTAAAATGATTAAAGTTATCTTGGTAAATCATTGGCCACAAAACGATATTAGTTGTTATAGCTCATGTCTTAATTATAGGTAATTAGTTTATTGCACTACAAATATCATATCGTTGATATGTTCCTGAATGCATGGCTATAGAACATGTTATTTCATAATATGAAAGGGATTCGTATGATGTAAACAAGGATGAGGAACAGTTTTAAAGGGCAAGGACGTAACAATAGAATTGATTAGGTCGACTGACTCAGGTTTAAGAAATCTTCTCATTGTTAGCACCTTCGCACTTCCAAGTTCTGGTTGATGAAACAACGCCATAAACCTATACCCACCTAGGTACGCGCTTATCTATGAACTTAGGATGATTTAGTATGATATTGACTGTTATGGGAATGATTTTGCTTATCCATCCAAAACGTTACATTTTATCATGAGTACCATGTACTAAATGGTCGCCTGCCTAGCATGGCAGGTGCGTTAGCTTGTATGATTTTTGGTGTACAAGCCATACGAATCAGTTAAGGTCCACTAAACATTTATATTATGCAATTTATCCACAACACATACAGATAACATGCCTACCGACGTTCATAATGCGAGTACCCTTACAGGATAGAGTGGAAATATTATACAAAAATAAAAATGTATAGGTATCGTCTCATAATAAAATACAAAACTTTCAAGATGCAGTTGTAATGTAATGGGGCATGCAATACACAACAAACTGGGGTATAATGATGCAGTAATCTTTTTTTTGTAGTTTTTGTGGAGAGAAAAATATTGCTGTTTATATTTCATGTCATTATATTAACTACACACATATCTATATGCATACTCATTATTATATATATTATTTATCATTATATCAAAATGTTCTGTAGGATATTCACAAAAAGACGTGATATGATAAGTATTGCGAAGGCTGATTTTCATGTTATATAACCTAAGCTAACACTAATGTAATTTGATATAGAGGAGTAACAGCCAACAGGCATGGAAATTCTTCAAACACAAAAGTAGGAAAAATGTAAGAATACATAATGATTTTAAACCATTCTTTCCTTATGCAACTAAAAAAATCCTCATAATTCCGCAAGACAACTACCTGGGTTTATACAAATTTTCATTCATTTTTGATAGGTTTACTAATTGACAATGATTTCTCTCGAGAAAAAAAGCTTCCTCGTCAAGTGTGAAATTAGGTCTGATTAATAAATAATTAGAAGTTTGTGTAATTATCATTAAATCTCCGCTCCTACTAGGACTTGTATCTATAAATTTCAACACACATTAAATATTATATCTCAAGTAATAACATGTAACGTTGTTACCTATCATCAATGATATGACGATGGATAAAAAAAACAGGTATTCGATTCGGGAGATTCCTACAAACATTATAGAAGGTCATTATAAAAACTTTAGAATTTGAATAGTCTGCACTTTCGTTTAATGATTTGAGATGTAAGGATAATATTTATGTTGTAAACTCAAAAGGAATTAGTTTGAGGAACTCGTGAATTACATTACTTTATGGAGATCTTGATCAATTACTACAGTAAAACGGGAAAATAATTGAAAGATTGTTAAAGTATGAAATATTGATTACCAGTATTTCACAACAAGTTTGATTTGAATCATTGATTTTTTCAGAATAATAAATTTCATTTAAGAAATTCGCAGATATGCCGATCACGTTAAACTGAATCATACATGCGCATTATTGCAAAGTTATCTTTTATGCGTATTCAAAAGGTAAATAGATCTACAATTTGAACAGTTTTCATTATTAGCTGAGATGAGAAAGACTACAAACGGACTACTGATATCAAATACAGCTAATAAGGCAACGCACGTCGTACAAACTGTAACTTCATGAATAGAACATTGAACTAATAAAAAAAATATGCAAAAAATCTAGCTCCTACTACTATGAATTTATAAGCACGTGGATGAAAAATGCCAACCGGAAATACCATAGGACAAAGGTGATGCTTGGGAAAGTTGAGATTGATTCATCTGCAACCATGATGTATGACTGTGATTAAAAATAGGAAGGGTTGTTTCCTAGTTTGGCAACGTGTTTAAATGTCAAACCTCAACTAAATGTTACATGCAATAAAGTGCGTCGAGGAAAGCATTTTTCTCAGAAATTTAAAAACTCTATCATTCATAATACGCAAATAAAGCATATTTACACTACTGTATAGCAAGTTATCTCATATAGCATGTCATAGTTATCCCAACAGTTTACCTCACTTTTTCCGAAAAGTCATTTCAAACGAGCTTGTTACATTTTAAAAGGTGAAAGAACAAAAAAATCTAGTGTGCAGTACGAACGTTGACAATCATCATGATATTAATCTTCAACCGCTAAGTCTGTATTATGTTAGATAGGGAAAGTTGCGTGAGCATAGTGTGGGGACAAGCATCAGAGAAAAAATCTTGGTCAGAAAAAATGTTGCATTCCGTCACCTTCGCTTTGTATTTGGATATTTTGAATGTGTCACGTTCAACATCTCGCTTAAACCACTTTGCTCATATGTAATAACAAGTGTTAGGAAATCTGACATTTGACTTGACATACTAAACTCAACACTCTCGTCAGTTATAATTGTTAACATGGAGTGGTGTAATCACAACAAGTCAAAAGAGGTTTTACATAATCTGATGTTTCATTCATTTCATAAGTGACAAAATGTTAGTCACGAGGTCGCCAAACGCTCTTAGAAATTCTTTGGTTATCATCTACTACTCAGTACAGAATTCAATATGACAGTCTTCTTTATCTTATTCGTATACAAAATATGGTGTAAAAATTTATGAGACGTAGGAAGTTACAGATGATAAAATGAGTTGCCTATTGCCCCTCATTGAATCTGTTAGAGAGATTCAATAAAGTAACACACGAGCAGCAATCATGTTTTATTAGTATAATTCAGCTCGTTATTTTCTAGTTTCTACATGTGTTAGACCAAGCTTTGAATCCGTGTATTGATGTAAGTGGCTAATCAAAATTTACAAAAATTCAAATAAACTCACACGTTGTCTATGGTCAAGTGAAGATACCACATAACAAAGGGCGTGAACACAATTATAAATTTACTTTCTCCCTCCAAAAGGAAGTGCAAATTAGCGAGTTGTCACAATGCTTCCTTGATATTATACCTCACATGAAGTGACAATGACAATTTATTCCAGGTACTGATTTGAATAATTAGCTCACGTTCGCTTTTTAAACTTTTTAATAAGTTGAGACTGAACCGACTCGTTATAATAAACCTGACATGATAAAGGATATTCAAGGGTCTGATGACTTGCGTCAGAAGTGACCAAAACTAGAAACGTTTCTTCCCAAAGCCCCAAGATCATTTTCATCTGCATAAGTGCACACCCACGCAGGCAGTTCAATGTTGAACTCGCAATTTGAGCAAGCGGAAAGAGGTACTGTTTATTACGAGGCGTCATAATGAAAAATGGATTTGCCGTAATTGATACCATCAAGTCAGTAATATTTATTATTGTCGCAGAAAGAATTGCAGTTTATAAATGGTATCAATTTGATGTTCTGTTCCCATATTAAAATAATCATTTACAACCATCAAACATGCGTTTCTCATGACATTAGTCGATAACTTATAAACTTCAATTGCAGACCACCAATTAGTCAGCCGCAGAGAAAAATATTTTGAGTTTTCTCAGAGTGTAAAAAAATGCAGCTCAGATAATAATATTCGTTCATGTAGGGACTACTGGACAACTGTCATGTTGAAGCGAGGTACAAGAAATTATGATGATGCCATTTGGTCAAGAGTGTCTAAATGAGGTTCAGCTTAGGCACGACATTTTCCTTAACAAGTCTCGTTACTATTTTATTTTGATGTTTATGTGCTTATGTAAGTACTTCTGTGACAAAAACTTGACGTTGATAATAATAAAATTGATGTATATTTTTTCCCAGGAAATCATAACGGAAATCTTCCTCAGCTCGTGTTGAGACTGCAAGTCTGTCTGAGGCTATACAACACAATTTGATTTAATACTAGTATATCATGCTAGCAATAATTCGTTAGCTCATGTTACGCAAACGCAGGTCAATGTCGGAGTCATCATCATATCATGTACTATGCAATATTCCTTGTGTTATAATAATGGCAATTTAAACTATGATGCGGTACGATCATACTAAAACTGATATAGTTATTTCTTCCTTGGCCCGATTTCTTTGGATTTTTGAGTTGGAAGGTTGCACATATGCGCATCCTATTTGTGGTTTGGTGTAGCCATTTGAATCCGAGGTCGATTTTTTCAGCAAGGCTAATTGAGTTTGAAACTAGAACGGAGCATATCACGAAATTTTTTGTTCTGTGATTAAAAAATTGACGAAATCTAATAAAAAATTAATGAGGATGATGATGATCCACTAACCTCCACTTGTTTTATTGTCCGAGCCCTTGGCAAACACGAGTGCTGCAATAAGACTATCATGAAGCATACAAATCTTGCCGAAAGTTACATTTCGACTGGTTTGTCACCTTTTAGGGAAATTAGTAATATGAGCATTTAATTACAAAAAAGCGTAACGACTCAAATACATTTAATCAATGCTTAAGTGCCCATTTATAAGTATAGTTTGTCAATACAATAATAACTACAATGTCTTAATTTTAGTTGTTTGTGTCCTGCCTTATAATTCATAGCAATCAACTAACGTGTGGAATTAATGATTTGGAGCAACGGCACCAGACACCGCCCTTATTTTATTGCTTATAACCCGTTGACGAAAATAGTAGCAACAGCCGTAGCATGTACTATTTTGTAACGATCTTTCCATGCAAAAGGCCAAGGGTCTAACATGACAAGTGCTCCGATGAACAGATTTTTAACGAACATTATTTAGACTATTTAGGGGCTCACTTTTTATCTACACACATCATAAATGACGGCGTCACTCAAATCAAAACAGCAACAGCCACTCTGGTAGCAGCAGCATGTTATTACATAATTGAGTATATTTTGTGATTATATGGTTATGCCGAGCAACACTTGCATCTAACATTCAATTTCATTAGTATGTAGATTCGAGAAAAGGAAAAAAACCTGTATCTGTGTCAAGTCAAAGTGACAGATCGGCAGAAGCAGTGCTTTATGTGTGTCTGTTGACTTTACAAACTTTTTTATATACTCAAGAAGCCGCTCTTCACCGATAGGATCGGTTACGTGCAGAAAAAGATGCAAAAAATAATGAACTGAAAAGATTTTTTTTGCATGATGCATGCATAGACTTTAACCTCAATTAAATGCATTAATTGTCTCGGGCATGTAAACACGAACAACATTTGTTAAGCATGGCCTATCAACAGCACGACTGGTGGGTGAATGGCTTTTTTTTAAAGGAGCTTCAATAACAATCGGGAGGGCAGCATCGTCTTCCGACATTGTAGCAACTTGTAAATACTTACGCAATCTTCAACTTCAAATTCTTGTTTGGTTGTACAGAATCTTCAAAATAAGATATTGGCAATAATGTGCATGCAATATATTATGACTATGACGCTCTTTTATGCAGTTGCGAACCATTAGTGGTCATTAACATACGTGTGTGATAGTTTCCTTATCCTAAAAAATTTAAAAACAATAACAAACCATTTTAAAAATGAATGTTATCACTTTTTACTTTCGTATTTAATAATAATATGTACATAGGTATCAAAATCGTGCGATAACGAATGCGACACTATTTCCATGTTCAGTTTACAGTCATAAAACAACAATGCGATAATAAATATTTAAGGTAGCAAACTAGAATCAACGTATAAAATGTTATAACCAGTATAAAAGTTAACTAGCAGCAGAGAAGGCTTTTTCTAGTAAAGCCATTTCAGTTTCTGATAACGATTTGCCACCCGACTTCTTTGAAGCTACTAACGCCTTCTTTTCATGCTTTTTAGCTTTCTTGTCTTTTATTTTGGACCATGGAGTACTGTCAGGTATTTTCCTCGACTTGCTCATCTTTGCACCTGGCCAGCTCCCTGTTTCCTGATACGTTTCAAGTTTCCTTTTACGACTTTCTTCTTTCTGTTTGTCCCTGTTGAGTCATCATAAATCAGAAGCAAATGAATAAATTTAAAATGCAACTCGTCTAAGGAAAAATCTATTAGGCTTTGCTAAGTTATTACTTGTACTGCAAGGTATTGATGTCACATTCATGATTCGCAAAGTCGTCGGGAACCTTTCCTCGAAGTTCTGCCATTTTGGGAAATCGCAGTAAACCATACAAAACAGCTAATTTACCAAGAGGAAGATCTACAAAAAGAACAAAGCATTATGTAAATTAAGTAGATGATTAGACAAGCAATATTTTATACTAAGATGCTTTTACTAGAGAAGGAAATCTACCTTTGATTCTTAGAATCAGACTGCATTCATACTTGGAATATGCCTTAAAGTACGACACAAAAGCTCGAACTGCTTTATCATACATTCCCCGATCTTGTAACTGTAGTTTCCTGATTTTGGTGAGCAGATGCTGACTAGTGTCATCGTTAACACAGTCTTTAAATTCAATAGGATGAAGTTCCACCTGCAAGCACCGAATTGGTTTATAAGGTATATTTATACAGATATATATTTTTATCCTCCTTGCACCTTTGCAGGAATTACCTTTTGATTGATTTTAATGAACTTGATGTATTCTGTTTCTGTAGGTTGTAGGAACAAGATAGCTTTTCCTTCCTCTCCACAACGGGCTGTTCTTCCGGAACGATGAATAAATGATGCTGGATTCGAAGGAGGGTCAAATTGAACCACCCAATGAATTTTCTTCGTTACGTCAATTCCTCTTGCCATCACGTCTGTGCAGCATAGAACACCTGACAAGCATAAAAATTGTATGAATGTTCAACTATTTTCAAACCATTCATAACTGGAATAAATAAGATTAAAAGTAGCACTTACCAGTCTGTAAATTTCGGAACTTTTCAAATACAGATATTCTTGCTTTTTCCTTCATTTTCCCGTGAATTGCAGAGATGTTCTTTTGCTTGACAAAACTATTTGCAATAAAAAAATCATCGTATTATATTAGGGCATCATTCATCAGATTTTACATAAAAAAATGGTTTCATTAAATATTTCAATGTCTACCTCTTCAGTAGGAGTGAAAAGTAATCAACGCATGCACACGTAGGAAAAAATATCAAAATCTTTTCGTTTGAATGTTTCTTGACAAAGTTCATCAAAGCCTGAAACTTTTGCTGGGGCTCAATAATCCAATAAAAATTCTCCAAGGCTGGCTGCTGTCTGTCTATCTCTTACAACAACCGACACAGGATTTCGGAGACCAGCTCTGATAAGCTTTAGAATTTCAGTAGTCTGAGTAGCAGAAAATAATCCAGTTCGACGTTGCTTTGGAAGCATCTGTAGGATTGAATTGAGTGCTTTCTCAAACCCAAGACTTAGCAAGCAGTCTGCCTCGTCAAGAATGAGAACTTCCTAAAAGTTAAAACATATAAAAATTGTTAACTATTCTCGTCGTCGTAATTTTCCATCGTAGAAAAGAAAGTTTCTACATACCAAATACTTCAAAGCAGCTGGAAGGTTGGACGCTTCACGATGCAACAGTAAATCTTCCAATCTGCCTGGTGTGGCAATAATGATATTTGTCCCACTTTCATTAAACTTGTCAAGATCATCTTGAACTGAGGTACCTCCAATGTAAAGGGCACATGATAAGCTTGGCAGGCTTCTAAGAAAGTGCTCCAATACCTCACTAATCTGCTGTGCCAATTCACGAGTTGGAGCAATGATAACAGCGCCAACCTCACTCTTTTTCCATTTAGCATCTCTCCGCTACAAAATTGAATACATTTTAACATATAGCCCCAACTGATAAAACCTTTTAATGCTTTCTATTGTGTGACTTTATAAGTAAAACTGACCAATAAGATCTGAAGCAATGGCACAAGAAAAGCCAACGTTTTACCACTCCCAGTAACTGCTTCTGCTGCGACATCCTTGTAATTCAGCATTGCAGGAATGCAGGCAGCCTAAACAACCAATTCGAAATCCAAGATAATTAAAATTTTCAACAAATTAAGTTTCCAAGTAACGCTACTACCTATTAAAGTATTAACTTACTTGAACAGGTGTCATTGTTGTGAAACAAAACACTTCTTCCACTGTTTTCAAAAGTTCAGGATTCACCAATCCTTTCAGCGTAACCCAGCCTAAATCCATTTTAAAACCTGTTTCCAAGCAGAACTTTCAAAAGAAAACTGTTTAGATTACTGGCACAAAATTATTGTGTCAGAGAAGTACACTTGTAAGAGCACGTGCTGCAGAACAACAAGATTTGCTCAGACAGCGTAAACCTCACATTGTTTTATTATGTCTATTGAAACTCCCGCGATACTATTTTACCCATGTTTTTGCTTACGCTTACGCTAGAGCAGAAAGAACTGTTCTAATGGTTAAGGATGGATACAGCCAGCTTCGTTTAAGCAGCAGACTTTTCAGTGCCAAACCTTGACACAGGTTTTGTTGATGAAGTATGGATGTATACTGATGTATTTAGCTGATAATTTTTCTTTGACTTTACACTAATTCAAGCTACCTATTGGGTGATAATGATGGTGAAAATTAACAAAAGTAGGCATAACATCAACCATTCTTATGTTTCAGCCTTTCATATTATGATTAAGCGATTATGCTCTGATTTTGGGATTCAAACGAATGTAGCAGATACTCTGTTTTTCTTCTCAGACTAAAGTTCAATCCTTTTAATAGTTCGGGGTAAAGAAGTAGATCAAAATTGGCAATGAATTTCAGATGGAACAGTTGTATGACTGATGAATATGAAAAATAGTGATGGCTTATCCGCTTAAAGATTGGAAACTGCACTAAATCTCAACGTGCGTCATTTTGTGAAAATATTTCATATCAAGGATGTCATATGTAGGACAAATTGCAAACAGGCTTTGGGAAATGCATTGTGGCGTGGCACAAAAAGTCATGAGATGAAGCTGTGGCTATGACTAGAAGACTGTGTTACCGGCTTCCCTTCCACAAACCACAACTTAGTTTTTTTGCCAAGTACAAGGTCATCTATTTCTCATTCCAACTTGCTGTATCACATCCCATTACTGTATTACCTGTTTAAAGCATGGACAAACATGATAAGTGGCTAATGTATGGGTTACAAATGAGGAATATCATATCGTCAACATACTGACTGTTTTGCATTGATAAATATCAGGATATCTAATCAGTGGTGTTTACACTTGACTTTAACTTTCAGGAGAGGAAGCTTAAGCTTGCATACTATGCAAATATGTACCTATAATATCGACATACCAAACCAGGGTTGAGATCGTGAACATTCGGCTCGGCTGTGAAAAATCTATCTTGTTTGTGAAGAAGAAATGCTTATGATGATACAATGCAAAAAGTGGGTTTGACTTGACATAGGCTATGAAATGGGAAGCATTTGTACGAGTTGAGTGGAAGTATGTAGAAACCCATGTTGGTGAATGTATTAAAATTGAGCTGATGTAGATGAGCGAGTTGGGAAAGCATGCACAAGTGCGTATGTGTGGCCTAAAACTGAAAGAAAAATTCTCGTGATCATCCGCTTTTCCACTATCCAGTCAATGCATAAAGAAAACATTAGAGAAGTGCAGAGTTTCCAGCTGAAATTGCACAAGGGTGCACGTAACCCATCTGAATAATACATTACACTTCTGTACAACTCCGTGGTCGGTCATCTTGAGAAAATATCTGAGCCGAAAAATTATTTTAAATATTTTAACTTTCCATCTGTAAAACAAATTCCATAAACATGTTCTCAAGAATTGCAAGGTCTCCAGTTGCTGCCCACCTGGCTAATCATGGTGCAAAGAATTTGTCCACAACCGCTGTTGTAAGTTAACGTATTTATAAAATTCATTTATGTAAAATGAGCGTGATGATAGACGTGACCCATATTTCTTGAGGTGCAACCTCCATTTTGAAATTGAATGGTAAACATGAGAATATTTTTATGATAGAATAACAGCAAGGTGGCAGTCATGGGAGCCAGCGGTGGTATCGGTCAACCATTGTCCCTGCTTCTGAAGCACTCACCTCTCATCTCCGAATTGAGTCTCTACGATATCGTGGGAACTCCCGGTGTTGCAGCCGACTTAAGTCATATTGAAACCCGTTGCAAAGTGAGAGGATTCGTGGGTGCTGAGCAACTGAAGGACTCCCTCCGCGGAGTGGAACTCGTCATTATTCCAGCTGGCGTTCCCAGGAAACCAGGAATGACTCGTGATGACCTCTTCAACACCAATGCTTCTATTGTTCGAGATTTGGCCCAAGCTTGTGCCGAAGTCGCTCCAAAGGCTATCATTGGCATCATTTCAAACCCCGTCAACAGCACAGTTCCCATTGCTGCTGAAGTGCTAAAGAAGGCAGGAGCCTTTGATCCAAAACGCCTCTTTGGTGTCACCACACTCGACATTGTGAGAGCAAACACGTTCATTGCGGAGCTGAAGGGATTGAACCCCTCCCAGGTTAACTGCCCTGTTATCGGAGGACACGCTGGAGTGACCATTATCCCACTTATTTCCCAATGCAAGCCAGCAGTTCAATTCCCACAAGACCAGTTGAAGGCACTCACTGAAAGGATTCAGGATGCTGGTACAGAGGTCGTCAAGGCGAAGGCTGGTGCCGGGTCTGCTACTTTGAGTATGGCGTATGCAGGAGCCCGATTTGCCTTCTCCGTTCTCAGAGCCATCAAGGGAGAGCAGGGAGTTATTGAATGCGCATATGTTAAATCAGATGTGACCGAAGCTTCCTACTTCTCTACCCCACTTGTTCTTGGGGTAAGCTAGTTGACTACTTCATCTAATGCATATATATCAAATATGTAATTATATTTACTAACAATGAATTTTTATTGCGTTTTATAGCCAAATGGAGTTGAAAAGAATCTTGGACTTGGCAAGCTTAGTCCATACGAGCAGGAGCTAGTTCAAGCATCTATCCCAGAACTTAAGAAAAGTATCGAAAAGGGAGAGAAATTTGTTAACAAGTAAATTAAGACTACTAAGAAATACTATTTGAAGATGAGGGCTAAAACTGTAGTAATAAATCTGTACAACTGAATCAAGAGGGAAATTATGCAAAAAGAACTCTTCGGTGATTATTCTTTGTATGTATTTCATAGGAGTATGAGGTCGCATAAGCACATATTAGCAAAACTTTATGCAACCTGCCGTTCATCTTAAACTTAAGGAAAGCATAGAATCAACATATTTCCTTGGTGCAACGTCATTAAACTGTCAAGAACACCCTACTCAATGATATGGGATTTGTTACAGTTCATAAATTTTCTCATTACAGTCACCTTTCACTTTGAGCAATTTAATGCATGATTGCAATGGAAGTGTAAATAAAATGCAATAGCCAATCGTCTTGCCCGGGATATGCCCGTTGCATAAAGTACTATATTATTTTCGTTAGTTAGCCATAAGAATAAAAATGCAGACTTTTGTTTTAATTAACTGCTTACGAAATTTTTATTTTCCAAAGAATGAGTAAGCACAATTTAATTGATATTGATAGTGACTATAAAAAGGTAGTATATTGTATGCAGTATACTAGCTAATATTAATTAATAGCTAACAAGTAGCTCTAATGCTAGCATATATAATAATTGTAACAATAACGTTTAAATTAGATTAGATTTACTGGTATGTGTCGTATCGAACAAACACGTGATAACAAGTAGTAAGATCATATAGCTTGAACACCTTATAAAATGACTTAATCGATCACCGATCGAATTTTCAGGTTTTAATATTCGGTATAACAAAGACGTTGCATTTTCCTTAAGTTATCAACTAACAATTTAGTTAATTTTGAAAGTCGCTGGGCCAATAGCTGATGTACAAAAAATTTTGTAAGTTAAGTACCAATTATCATTGTAGGTAAAAATGATTGTATATTGCGTTGCGTGAAGGACGATAAATAGCAAAAAATTCGGAGAAGATATCACGCTGAAGTAATCATTCGCTAGTGTGTACATTGTAGATCTCAACAATGTAGGATAGGATGGTTTCCCAAGGAGGATTTTCAGAGCAAACGATGGCCTTAATATCCTATACAAATAATTACAATTGTCTTAATACTAGTATTACCCAAAATATCATGTAGATAGCTGTTTCAACTATCAAGACTTACCAATTCCACTCCAACACCCATCATGCTAGCAGCAGCGACTGCAGTCTCATAGTTCTTCATGGGGGTGGACGGGGACAATTCATTCATGTCAATCAAGGATGGAGACAAGCTATGGATTAGTGCACAGAGAGCCAAGCCATCAGCAAAAGAGGTGCTGAAATTTGTCACACTAACGTTCCGGTAGCCCTCAACGCAACTTTGACACCAAGCCAAGAGCCCGTTTCGGATTGACCCACCAGAAGCTTTTCTCAACATAGCTAGTTTTTGATTTTCTGGACAGAACAAGAAATGTGGGTAATAGTGGATGCATTGTTGTTATTACGATGATGATTGATAACTACACAAAACGGGTTGTTCACTTACCCTTGATCGTGCCAGTGATCTTCTTACTGGCATTGGATTCACGTTCCGAACGGTTTTCTTTGTCTGTTTCAATAGATCTTGTAACATGGCTTCGCTCAATGATCTGTGCGGATGGAACTGGCCTATTCTCAGACTGTGCTGCATTGAGATCTTCATTCTCTGCAGTAGTGTCCACTGGAACGCGAACTGGCACCTGAAGGGATGACTCATTAACGGTATTAGTGAAGTCTCTCAGCGTCTCCCAGTACAGTCTGTTGGCGTCTGAGGATGAGAGGGAGTGGAGAAAGGGCGTGGTTGAAGAAGGACTCCAACTGCATCTGCAAATCGGAATTTTTCATCTCCAATTCCGAGTACTTCTTCTTAAGTTCCTCACATTCTCGTTTACTCTCATCCCAGAAGCTGTCAACAGATTTTACGGCCTTGGCACAATCCTGCACGGTAGCATCCCTGATATAAATGCATATAAGTGATGCATTTTTGATATTCCAGGAGGTTTAAATCAATATCAATATGACAACATCGAATAAAATTCCTTACATTTCGCGTTGAAACACATCCTCTTGATTTTTCAACCGTTGAACAAGCACCTCATTCTCCTTTTCCAGTTCTGTGATCCGATTCATAGCATACTCGAGGTTAGCTTCAAGCAGACCTGCTTCATCCTTTACAATGCTATCCTCCTGATCAGAAATAAAGCAAAATGTTAGATTTATACACTATTTTTAAAAATCCTAATTCAAAAACGCACAATATACTAGCATATTACCTCATTTCTGACTAACAACTGTTCCTCCAAGTGTTTTACTTGAATCTCCAAATCCATGATTCGATTCTGCGCCACTTCCAACTCCAGCTCATTTTCTTTGTTATTGTCTCCTCCATCTTCATCATTGGTTCGAGGCTCAGTCTTTAATCTACAAAGTAACAAGCAACAAAAGTTTTCTATGTAGAGTTATAATAAGAAAAGTTTTCTTCGACTTCAGTATACGTAAATCTTATCGGAAGTTAATTTACATACTCAAACAATCAACAAAAATTCAAATGTTAAAATTCGACTTTCCAACTTGCCCACATAGTTTGCAAGGTTTCACAGGCGCAGGTTCACTAGTGGGTGACTTTGACTGCTTTTTATGAAAGACCTTGACTGCAAAGCTCTCATCCCCTTTGCGTGGAGTCGATGGCTCTCCATCTACAGGAACGTTCTTTGTCCCCGAACCAATATCCTTTTTCTTCCCAACCCCAGAAGTCGAGCCATTGCTGGTGGAGCGTCTTTGAAAGAGAGATTTGAATTTCATAATGAAACTTTGGAAACCACAGCGTCTACCACACAATCACTGAAAAAATACTACAGAGAGGCACGACACTACACTAAAACGCGAGTGTTACTGTTGCTAAACTAGTTACTCTCTTCTCTGCGTTGAGTTCACACTCGCCAGAAGCCCAAAAGTTCGTGTCTACATCAAGTGCTACGCTAGACGTACACTGACTGATAATACTTTTCATGTATGACTTTTTTCTAACGATCCCAATGTAAATCAATGACTGACGTCCATAAAAATTCTATTATTGTATGATTAAATATTTACTCTCTTATCACTCTCTCGGCGTAAACCTTTCGAAGAGTGGAGATGGTGGGTGATGCGAAGATAAAAATACAATATCTCTATTTGGCTACATAAAATCCAGTTCTACCCTAGTTATCCTATCACGTATGACGATGATGAATCATCCCACCGGCTGCAGAAGAGGATTTACTTTACTTTACATTCGTGTTTTATTGACCATGCATCTCATTAACTTCCTTCTGTGAGTGAGAGCACTCCAGCATTTCATTTCCCATAGTTCTAATATGACATATACTCTACACATTAGACCACAACCAAGCAAGAACAATCACGACACACACACAATGCATATAAGGCCAGAAGAAACTTGATGAGAGCAGCAGCTCTGGGATCAGAGTAAGAAGAGAGACATCATGAATCATCAAGAAACACTACATCTCTCGGTTTATGCAAACATTCTTGCTTATCTTCTTCATTTTATTCGTGTTTCAATGTTTGTCAGAGTTACTTTCTGCTCCTCTCTTTAAGTTAGCAGCTACCGCATCGCAGGAGCGGCGTCACTCAGTCAGCCCAACCAAAGCCGATGCCGAGGCTATGAAATGAAGCAGAGCATCGAATAAAAATTACTACAGTTTCTTTCCCATGACAGGCTGGTGCCTCTACCTCTTCTTCTCGTCAAGTCAGCAAAAGAATAAAGATCACAGGGCATATCACAGTACAAGCGAACCTCCTTGCCCAAGAAAAGACAAAGTGAATGACTTATGAAATGGCAATAACAATTTAGCATCACGCAAGCGAAAAGAGTAGCACTCATAAAAATGGATTGAATTGAAACCCTAACTGACTTGAGGAGAGGAGGTGAGAGAAGCAAAGTGAGAGGTACCTAAATATGTATGTAATTTGAACATACCATAATAATATTCTCGGAATGTCTTGATGCTGATGGACGAAACCTAACCTAGCTCCCTTCTTCGCTAAATGCATATCCACACCAAAAACTCTTGCACAATCAAAAATCACTCCATTTTGTTGTGAAAGGCACCAGTTGGTTTGGTGTTGGTCTCCTCTGCAAGAGTATTTGCAACGCTTTGGCAAAAGGCGATAATAAATGGCACTGCATCTTCTCCAATCCAATTACAAGCAGCTTTCTGCCACTCTCTTGTATGCAGACTATATGCCAATGAATTTTGCATACTATGCCCAGCCGATTTTACTATTCATGACTTTTACTCAGCACTCTGCATATATTTCATTTAATAAATCACCAGTTTACTGTTTTTCAACTAACTCGTCGTAAATCTTGTGATTCCCTAATGACTTGATGTAACCCAAAAGAATAATAACTAGAGTAAATTAAACAAGCCTTGTGTGCTAGTTAGTTGGTTGTAAATAAAGGATAGTTGTCAAGTCGTTAAACAAGCCAACACCAATACCACAATGATGCAATGGACGCGTGTCTCTCTGAGATTACATTATGCCAACTGCAAAAGCTGATTAAAATAGAATATTATGGAGGCGAAGCCTGGCTTGTCGTTAAACATCTGGTCAAGCTAGCGTTTTAGCTGGTCAACTAATAAAATAAGCATAAAATATATGACAGTCTTTTGTAATAGTACTGGTATCTGGTATCAATTAGCGGAGCAAAACGCCAGGTTGTAATATTATGCACCTCTAGCTAGCAGTGCACGATACTTGTAGATGATCTTCCCAATTACCTTCAACCTAATACTGTTATTGTTATAATATTATGGCGAGTTGAGTATTACGATCAGTGGCAAATAAGTCGTGGTAGCGTTTTAACAAGGAAAGAGGAATGTAATGAAAGTACAGTTAAGCTTTGATTATTCAAGTAATAAAATTAGAAAAGCGGTTACTTTGCTGGACTTGGGATCACGTTGTTGTTACTCACTGTACGAACCACAGGAGCTGGGGGTGATGAAGGAGATGGTTTGACTACTCGGCGAGTGGGAGGACGCGCGATAGGAGCGGCGGATGCTGACGGTTCTTTAACGAGCGTGGCTGGACGTGTGGCCTTGGTTGTGCAGGTGGGACTACGCGCTTTGACTGAGGTGCAATCGGTGGAGCAAGAGGACGCTTGGCTAACCCTTTCTGGATATTAGACTTTTGCAACGTTTTTTCAGCAAACTCATTCAACTGTTGATCAAGTTTGGCAGCCTTTGGATCATTCTTTCTCAACGTTGCCACGGTTGGATATGGACGAATGCACTTGGGTTTCACTGGCTGTGAAAGACTGGCATTTGATGATGAGGACGAGGCTGCTTTCAGAGAATCTTCTGTTGGCGTATCACTAATGTTGCTGAGGTCTTGAGCAGAGCTTAATTCAGGGCATGGTAAATCAACAACGGGATCAACTTGTTCCACACTGATCTTTGCTGTAGGTTCCTTGAAATTGTTGGGTTTCTTAACAGCACCTGTTCCAATCAATTTTCTGGATTCTGTTACACTAACGGTTGCCTTTCTATCACATACGGGCTTAGGCTTCTTAGATTCTATTATAACGCGCCCCAGAGTAGCCCTGGCTTGGTACCCATGCTGACAATTTTCTTTTTTCGTCCATAATAAAATGTTCTGTAATAACAAGAAAAATTTAATTTTTATACATTAATCGAAACAAATAAATATTTTAAAAACTCCAGCACTTTCACTCACAAACAACCTGTGAATAATCATTGCCCAATGCAAACAGCAACTAGCAAAAACAACTGACAGAATTGATAGTGATTAACTTTAGGCTAGATCTCAAATAGATTGGTGGATGAAAAAACGCCTGAGAAGTGAAATCGTAAATACTTTTCTAAGCTGTCCTTGAAATAAGAAACAAAATATGAACGACAAGTGAGTGACAGAAATGTATACTGACAATGTGAATGTGACATAAAATGACAAGATGAAAGCAATTTCCAAAACACGGTTCAAATTTAAAGAAATACAATGCTACTACGATGGTTTTTGTTAAACTTTGTTGTTCTAATTGTCACGCTCTTTGCCAACCATGTAATTTTACACTAATTATTAAGTTTCGGGTATTTCAACAAGTCATGCTTTTATTGGTCGTGAGTTCTTCTGTATTGTATGTCTGTCCGTACTGACCAACATATTGATAAATTTCTGTGAAAGGTATTAGGTAAATGAGCTTTTCTAAGATTGCCCAGAGGTTTCAAAAATTGAGCAAATTTTAATTTTGTTATTCATTAATTGAAAAGTAGTGGAACAAGGAATCTTCCATTACTATTGGAAAGAGTTTAAATAATCCATCGGGGAGGAGACAGATACATACGTTATGCCAACGTGAAACTCTAAAACACTGGAAAGCACCGTTTCACATAATAAAACTCCAAATGCCAAATACGAGTGTGTGAATTTTTAAATGAAAATTGGGTATATTTATACTACTTGGTACTTCAATTCTTTTACTCGTTTAATTTCCAGAGAAAACCAAGAGATATCTTCCATTGCTCATACAATTGGAGCAATTTCAGGGAACATGATGAACCACCAGCTGGCGTTGACTTAATGAAATGACTTAAGCATTTAGAAGTCATTTATTAGTTTTAAAATGACAGTTTTTGTTCAGCGATCTAACTTCTAACTCCACTTATCGCAGTTTTATCCAGTAGTTGATGAAAGTTTAAAATTTAAAACTGTAATGTAAAGTTTAAATCGTGAACACTAATTGTCAGCTAGAAACTTTTTGAAGACACCTAAGCAACGAAATTTACAATGTACTTACTCTTGCATGTACTCAAATTTTTGCTGATCTGGTTGACTATTTTGCAACGTAATATGCCCATGCAATGCACTCATTTAATATTTTTGTGATAGTCAGAGAAAGCTGCCAAATCGGCATAATAGTTCAATATTAGGCAATAAACATAAGACTTGATAAAGGAATGTTCCGTTCTTCTTATTCAAGGGGTTCACACCTTCCACAAACCAAAATCCAATTAAAAGGCCGGAGAGTGTTCCTCAGTAATCCTGGTAGATGCATATATTATGATAATTGATTGTTCATATGGCGATTGAGTAGCAATACCAATAGCATTTGTATTGGTAATATACATTAAGTGCTACTCACTATGAGCTCAATCTACGTATATATGTACTTATGTCGAAGTATGTAGAAACTCCTATGAATACTTATTATTTACTCCCATTTCTGCTCCACTTTATTCCTCCTTATTTCCAATCCTGTTTCATTCCTTATTGCAATCAAGAAATAGCTTCTCCAGGTGAATACTCAAAACTTTGTTGTGTAATTGCAACTAAAATTTGCATGAAAAAATGTACGACAAGCAAACTATTATATAACGAAAATAGATAATGTCGTCTCTTTTCAAGGACGATGTTACTCGTATGGGATTATCTAAATTTCACCTATACAGTGATTATATCCCATTGATTCGTGTTTGTGATTGATGTCGTCCAGTTTACAACATTAAATTTCACAAAAATTAACTCAGGCACTGCATAGGCATCGTATGGTAAAAAAGGAGTAACCGTCTACATAACAACTTAGCAGTACGGGAAAAATGGAAGAAAGTATTTACATTGCACATTCATGAATTGAACGCATGCACACACCTGCATACAGCTAACAAACTAACAAGGCCAATTCATGAATGTGCAATGTAAATACTTTCTTCCATTTTTCCCGTACTGCTAAGTTGTTATGTAGACGGTTACTCCTTTTTTACCATACGATGCCTATGCAGTGCCTGAGTTAATTTTGTGAAAATTTAATGTTGTAAACTGGACGACATCAATCACAAACACGAATCAATGGGATATAATCACTGTATAGGTGAAATTTAGATAATCCCATACGAGTAACATCGTCCTTGAAAAGAGACGACATTATCTATTTTCGTTATATAAATAGTTTGCTTGTCGTACATTTTTTCATGCAAATTTTAGTTGCAATTACAACAACAAAGTTTTGAGTATTCACCTGGAGAAGCTATTCTTGATTGCAATAAGGAATGAAACAGGATTGGAAATAAGGAGGAATAAAGTTGGAGCAGAAATGGGAGTAAATAATAAGTATTCATAGGAGTTTCTACATACTTCGACATAAGTACATATATACGTAGATTGAGCTCATAGTGTGAGTAGCACTTAATGTATATTACCAATACAAATGCTATTGGTATTGCTACTCAATCGCCATATGAACAATCAATTATCATAATATATGCATCTACCAGGATTACTGAGGAACACTCTCCGGCCTTTTAATTGGATTTTGGTTTGTGGAAGGTGTGAACCCCTTGAATAGAAAGCGGAACATTCCTTTATCAAGTCTTATGTTTATTGCCTAATATTGAACTATTATGCCGATTTGGCAGCTTTCTCTTACTATCACAAAAATATTAAATGAGTACATTGCATGGGTTCATATTACGTTGCAAAATAGTCAACCAGGTCAGCAGAAATTTTGAGTACATGCAAGAGTAAGTACATTGTAAATTTCGTTGCTTAGGTGTCTTCAAAAAGTTTCTAGCTGACAATTAGTGTCCACGATTTAAACTTTACATTACAGTGTTCAAATAAGCAATTATCTCCGAAGCAAGAATTTCATTAAATTTTCAAACTTTTCATCAACTACTGGATAAAACCGCCATAAATGGAGTTAGAAGTTAGATCTGAAACTGAACAAAAACTGTCATTTTAAAACTAATGAATGACTTCTAAATGCTTAAGTCATTTCATTAAGTCAACGCCAGCTGGTGGTTCATCATGTTCCCTGAAATTGTTCCCAATTGTATGAGCAATGGAAGATATCTCTTGGTTTTCTCTGGAAATTAAACGAGTAAAAGAATTGAAGTACCAAGTAGTATAAATATACCCAATTTTCATTTAAAAAATTCACACACTCGTATTTGGCATTTGGAGTTTTATTATGTGAAACGGTGCTTTCCAGTGTTTTAGAGTTTCACGTTGGCATAACGTATGTATCTGTGTCCTCCCGATGGATTATTTAAACTCTTTCCAATAGTAATGGAAGATTCCTTGTTCCACTTACTTTTCAATTAATGAAAACAAAATTAAAATTTGCTCAATTTTTTGAAACCTCTGGGCAATCTTAGAAAAGCTCATTTACCTAATACCCTTTCACAGAAATTTATCAATATGTTGGTCAGTACGGACAGACATACAATACAGAAGAACTTACGACCAATAAAAGCATGACTTGTTGAAATACCCGAAACTTAATAATTAGTGTAAAATTACATGGTTGGCAAAGAGCGTGACAATTAGAACAACAAAGTTTAACAAAAACCATCGTAGTAGCATTGTATTTCTTTAAATTTGAACCGTGTTTTGGAAATTGCTTTCATCTTGTCATTTTATTGTCACATTCACATTGTCAGTATACATTTCTGTCACTCACTTGTCGTTCATATTTTGTTTCTTATTTCAAGGACAGCTTAGAAAAGTATTAATTACGATTTTCACTTCTCAGGCGTTTTTTTCATCCACCAATCTATTTGAGATCTAGCCTAAAGTTAATCACTATCAATTCTGTCAGTTGTTAGTTTGTGCTAGTTGCTGTTTGCATTGGGCAATGATTATTCACAGGTTGTTTGTGAGTGAAAGTGCTGGAGTTTTTAAAATATTTATTTGTTTCGATTAATGTATAAAAAAATTAAATTTTTCTTGTTATTACAGAACATTTTATTATGGACGAAAAAAAGAAAATTGTCAGCATGGGTACCAAGCCAAGGGCTACTCTGGGGCGCGTTATAATAGAATCTAAGAAGCCTAAGCCCGTATGTGATAGAAAGGCAACCGTTAGTGTAACAGAATCCAGAAAATTGATTGGAACAGGTGCTGTTAAGAAACCCAACAATTTCAAGGAACCTACAGCAAAGATCAGTGTGGAACAAGTTGATCCCGTTGTTGATTTACCATGCCCTGAATTAAGCTCTGCTCAAGACCTCAGCAACATTAGTGATACGCCAACAGAAGATTCTCTGAAAGCAGCCTCGTCCTCATCATCAAATGCCAGTCTTTCACAGCCAGTGAAACCCAAGTGCATTCGTCCATATCCAACCGTGGCAACGTTGAGAAAGAATGATCCAAAGGCTGCCAACTTGATCAACAGTTGAATGAGTTTGCTGAAAAAACGTTGCAAAAGTCTAATATCCAGAAAGGGTTAGCCAAGCGTCTCTTGCTCCACCGATTGCACCTCAGTCAAAGCGCGTAGTCCCACCTGACAACCAAGGCCACGTCCAGCCACGCTCGTTAAAGAACCGTCAGCATCCGCCGCTCCTATCGCGCGTCCTCCCACTCGCCGAGTAGTCAAACCATCTCCTTCATCACCCCCAGCTCCTGTGGTTCGTACAGTGAGTAACAACAACGTGATCCCAAGTCCAGCAAAGTAACCGCTTTTCTAATTTTATTACTTGAATAATCAAAGCTTAACTGTACTTTCATTACATTCCTCTTTCCTTGTTAAAACGCTACCACGACTTATTTGCCACTGATCGTAATACTCAACTC